>PRKT01001218.1:0-114003 GCA_003671525.1 Saccostrea glomerata | reverse complement strand
GACGCTCCTATTTATCATTAATTAAATCTGGACGCTGGTTGCGATTGTGTAAATATCTTACACACTAGTACAGTGTACTATATTATTGTATTTTTTGTAAAATCCTTTTTACAAAAACGTACATTTATAAATCGCTGATGAATACGAAAAGAAGAGATGAGATATTTATGCACTTTAAACAATTAAGTGATGATACTAGAAATATAATAAAAAGTACCCGAGGGCGGAATAAATTGTTATTGATATTTGATTAAACACTATCACTAAAATTTCCATAAAATTGAATTTCCTTCATGCGGTTGTTGTTTTCAATATTCAATTATAAGTTTGAAAAAATATTTGTAAATCTCCGTGTTTATAAACATCAAACACTTTTAAGAAAAATCATTTATTAGGGTTTTTTTCTTATTTATCTGCACTGCTGTATTCTGCAAATTTCCTCTCTTAATTTTTTTTTTACATAATAATAATGGTAATATTTTGATTATAATATAAGGAAGCTCTCATTGTAAATATTTATATTAAATATATTTGGGAAAATTATCTTTATTAAATATCAAGAGAAAAAAAAAGAGTGACGAAAGTTTACTCTAAGTAGCAAGATGTTTTTCAATGAAGGCCACATCACATGCTTTTCATTTTTTAAGAAAGTTTTTTGCAATTTATTTTTATTGAATTCATACAATTTGGCTTGATTCAGATGAATGAGATTGTTATTAGAATGGCATTAAAGAGCATTAACTGTTAATTATATAAACATATTAATACCAGTCTAAATTAACTACATTTTGTATATACAAGATAGAAATGACAGATGGCATAACATTGTAGTACATGTTACCTTCAAGAAAGAACTGGAAACGAATTTTCTAGTGTCAATTATAACTGCTCTTCAGTGCAACACACAACTTATGTAAAGGGTGTTTAGAAAGTTTATTCAACATCTATATTTTATTTTCGAAAAGAAATACGAAGAGAAGCTATTTACTTTTTGTGATATTTTATGTTTATAGATTTTATTCTAATGATCAATATTTAACTTTCTTTTGTTGAATAAATAAAGGGAGGGCAGGTATTAAACTATGATGAAAAAAGTAAATTATCCTTTATTTTTCACTCAAAATGACAGCATTTCTATCATTCGAATGCTTCTAAACATGCTACATATTTTTCATTTGGAAGAAAAACCTATCATTAATAGCTAGAAATGACTTGCTATAACTTTGTCGACTTGAGAATTCATTTCTTTAGTTATTAACTCCTTTGAATTAAAAAAAACCCATCATAGAACGAACTTTCCTAACACTCTTTCCATGTATCGTTCGCTTGAGTTTATCTAATTATAAATAGAAACTGTAAATCCCAGATAATTATACAGTAAATATATAACAGAGCTGTCCATTTTTGTATTTAAAATTGTGGGAAAACATGCATGAAAACATTAAAGCACAACTGTGGACTTAAGTTAAAATAACGTTGCATTAAAATATCAGTTTGTAAAGATAATGATGTTTGTTTAAAATTCATGGGTTTTCTATTAAAAGAAAAATATCTTGTTTTATTTAGAGATCTAGATTCGTGCATAAATGTTATGCCAGCATGTTTATCGAAATAATCTTTAACTCCTCATCTCTCTTTGAGGATGCCTGGGTATCTCTCTCTCTCTCTCTTAGATGAAAAAATAAAATACCAAAAAAAAAAAAAAAAACCTCATGAATGACTTTAGGTTTGAAAAAATATTATTATAATTCGTTAAATGCAGTCTGAGGTCAAATAAATGGAATGTTATGTGGCCCGATTGATAATTTGAAAATTGTCGCTAATCTTCGTGTAATGTTAACTATATTCGTTATTTTCTCTTGAAACAATCGACATGTGACACTTCAATAAATGAAATGAAACGTACGGAGATATCAAACATTATTCAAGAAGAAAAGTCCATAAAACAATACAAAATAGGAGCAGAGCTAACACAGACCTCCAAAACATCAGAGATGAGATCAGGTTCCACGAAGATGTGAGCATCCCGCATATCCCGATTACTTTTTTCTTATACTAGGCCAACCTCTGAATTCATCAACAATGATGTTTACTACTATGAAATGATTACATGTAACATTGACGTATTCCCCTTTCCCAAATTAATTGTTATAAAGCACAGGTTTCACATATGTAATAATAGTATTAATTATAGCAAAGGTGATCAAAAAGGCAAATCGCTTGTCCATGAATATTTTGTCTCTTAAACACCCAATTTTATGTTAACGCCCCCAAAATCTACCTGATTCAAGATCAATAATTTACCGCCTGTCAATCATTAAAAAAACAATAGCTTCTGATTTGATTGACAGGTCAGCTACCTGTGCCTCCTGATAATCTGAGTTTGCATGTTTTGAAAACAATTATCTGGTCCCGCGTCAAACGCTTTCATGTACCCGCATAGTATACACGCGGGTTAGAAAACTCCAATATGTTTGAATTTTATTTCAAAAAATAATTGAAAATAGATTATTAAAACATTGACATAATAAAATATTTCTTTTCTATGTTACTTGTAAGTGTTATATTCCACGTTATCTGTAGATAAAAGACAGCGTCCACAGAAACCGGCTCTATTTGCCGTAATTGGAAGTCCGACGATTTAAATTATTTTTTAAGAAATGGGATATGAGAAAAAATTTTCAGCACTAATAATAGCATAGCATACTGAGTAATTTTTAAAAGATGTTTTATTTTGTACTTTGGCTACAATCCGCACGATGTTGTACAGAAATTGATGTCAGAATTAATGCTCGAATTTCCTCTAGCGTCTGTATATATACGTTATGAAAATGTGAAGATAATTAATAGTAATCGATTATGAAAAGAAATTTTCTAACAATAAAATTTTGTTAAAACACGAAGAATCAAAAAATTGGAATATTTTGGACAATATTGTTGGCCAGAAAAAAAACCCAATATAATTCCGATCGCGGTAAATGCATGTTCACATGCACGGCGGATAGGTGGATTAATATTTTTTTTTATTTCAATATTCAGACTTTTTAATCAAGTGATTTCTTTCATTGAAGATTTTAAAAAAAAGATAAATATTATTGATTTGTAGTTTTTACTCCTTTTTTTTCTTTTATGTAAGGAAAACATTTTCTAAAACGATATACATGTATCTTATTATTTTTTTCCCTTCAAAACATTACCATGATTACGATGAATGCGTTTAGTTTACAAATAAATTTCATATATTAAAATAATTATTTAACGTAGTTTCACTCAAAACCAGACACAAAACACGTAATGTTGACCCTGATTACCAAACACAGACTTCCTGTGTAATGCTACGTATACACAGATTTTTGACATCTTGGGTATTGGGGGTCTCCAGGTAAATAACATCACTGTTACTTCGACCACTCCCCCTCCTCAGGTAACCGTACGGTAAAAAAATTGGGTCTTTAAAGTAAGTATGCCATTGTGCTTTTTACATATGTTTTTTTTTTATATCCAACCCTATCTTCAGCATGCTTTTATGTAAAATTATATTCAATGACAGATCTTGTAAACATGATTTTGCTTAATTTTCAGTGATTTTGTCAGAAGTAAGTAACCTTGACGAAAAAACAAAAGAATTCTGCCATAATGAAAGAAAGAACAATAAAAGAGTCTTTGATTGTGATGTCAGACACATAACGGTTATTATAGGTGGAGATTCTAATCATGTTGAACAATGCCAATTGGAATCAAGGAAAAGTGAGTTGTACTTATGGGACTTATGAAAACAGAAGAAAATCTCTGCAATTCAGTTTCACTTTCAATCTAACACAGCATACAGGAAACGGTTATTAATACGTTCCAGGTGTAATAATGGAAGCTATGTCAATCAGTCTATCATAATGATACCATGTCGTAAGTCTCTCTCTATCCTTCGATCAATCGAATTAGTAAAAACACAATTGACATATGTTTTATACATTTTTACACTGTAGTTTGCTTTCAATAGGTTCAGAATTTACGGTTTCTGCCACCTACAACAAAGAACACACAAATTTGACCTGCCAACATAAATTCTTCAATTTGTCATCAGAAGGAATCCAGATAAAGAGGAAGAAAGAAGATGATTTCATCGTCACCTGCACATGGAACAGTATAAAATCAGCAACACAGTGTCAAACAAAAGAATAAGGTGGGTCAGCGATTTTTTTTTCATTTGTTATCTTTACATTTTTTGATCTTAGATACTTTAAATCTGATACAAGCGCAGTGGTAAGAGCGTCTGCTCTTCGTGGGGGGTGTAAGGCGATGATCTTCGTGTCGTGGATTCTAAACCACTGCAAGACGCAGACCTAGAGAACGGTTACTTGGGTGAGAGCTGGTGTCTCCATATGAGTGAAAAATTATTATACTTAACATATTTACAAGCTTTAATATAAAAAAATAGAAAAGTGATTGACTTTATCTCGGATGGAAAGACTATAGCATTTTTATATTTAAATTGAAAAAAAAAGCTCTATATATAAGATCATACTTAGTTTTAAAATGTATAAACTATGTAACAGCTGTGTTATCTGGCTCTCTTTAGGACACGCCCACAAAAACGGAATAGCCAATTATAAAGCGACGTATCCAGGGGAGTACCAGTGTGTGATGGGTGGACAGATCATTGATATACCGTCCAGAGAGCTCCCCACATTCAAAGGTACGACATTAATTTTTAAAGGAATTGGCATACCAAACAAACAAGACAATGATTTCGTATAAAAATACAATCAACACTGTTATAATTTTGTCCTTTACCTTTGACCTTCACTTAAGAATATAATTTACCATAACTTTTTAGCAGTTTGCGCTATTGCATCTATGAACATGTACATGTATACTTCACTTATTTCATGTAATAAGACATTTTCTGGGTTGCCTTTATTTTCGCCATTTTTTTTTTGAATTTTTTGATAAGAAAAATTTCTTTGTAATTGTTTTAATTATTATAGGTCAATGCTAATACTTAAACTTTTTTATCTCTAGACACTGAACTTGCTTTAGAAAAACTTGTACCTTTGTAAAAAGCTTTAAAATGGCTGCATCAGTGTTTCACAGGCACATTATTATTTTTTTTTTTAATTCTATTTAAGTTGCTTTTTATATACATGTATTACCCATTTCCAAAATTCTTCATTTATCCTCCTTGTTTTTTGCTTGATAGGGGTAACTACAAAGGAACCCAACATCTGGAGTATGACAGGAATCGCATCACGTGGTACAAGCAGCGGATGTACGAGTCTTTCTCCTACACAGCTACTCTACCTTATGCAACTTTTTTAAGCATATTTACAATATTTCACACAATGTTCATGCAAGGAACAAATAACATCTCAAAGATCGGCTACGTGATAAGAATGTCGGTGTTCTTTGCTCTGATGAAAATTGTGTCCAAGATGAAACTAAACACGTTTCTATTGATGGAAAGTAAACATTACCGGACCCAGTTTTTTTTTCTTGGCGATTGAAAAATGTGCTTTTTACAAATTCTTCCATTGTCTCTACTATTATGAGAGGCATGATGTGGTTATCTACTATTGACGGGGAATTCTCATTCCTACATGGCACTTAATCCCTATTTTGATGTCTTTGTTCTCCATGAAAACCCAGCTTTTGATTTGTTATATGTTTGTCAATTAAATATTTCATTTTTTACTGAAATTGATTGCATTATGAAATACATTTGTCATTTTCTAGTCAAAATATGCAAGACGCTAAATCTTCAATAACAAAATTGAATATGACAAAAGTAATCCCAGTTATTGTTATTGAAAGACAAAGAAGGTTTTATTTGTAGGTGCACATCAAGTGGATGTAACTCTGTTTTTTAAATCGAACATTTTACAAACACGCTCAAAAGATATTCAATACAATGCTTCAAGTTCTTGTGTGTATGAATGTTGTATTAAACTGTGATAGATAAAATGCATTATATTTTTTTTTAAATAAATATTAATAAAACTTAATTTTGTCGGTTCTTTACCCACTTGCGTCTTGATTAAAGAATTAACTTGGTGGCCTGTAAGGGAAGAAACTCTGTCATTATTTTTACAATAAAAGTTTAACAGGAATGCTCAAGAAGGGTTGAGTTGTGCAAAAATTTACAGTGACCATTCAGTGAAGCATAGATGGTCCAGTTTAATACTGTGTAAAATACGTTACCGATACTTTTCAGGTGTGGCACGATAAAGGTCCCTCCCTGCTCAAAGGCCGTAAGTGCCGAGCATAGGCCTAAATTTGCAGCCCTTCACCGGCAATGGTGACGTCTCCATATCAGTGAAATATTCTGGAGAGGGACGTTAAACAGTATACAATCAATCAATCAATCAATCAATCAATCGATACTTTTACAGTGAAAACTGTCCAATACGATACCTGTGCAATCCGCAACACTGTAAATTCTGAAGTAAAATTATTTAACATTAATCCTAAATTTTTTTCTACATAATGTGCAACCCGACACCCTGTCTAATCCGACAAAAAATCGCTTCTTAGTGTATGTCAGATTAGAAAGGTTTCAATGTAAAACTGAACACTAAGATTTTGCTGTAAAACTTAAAACAAAGATATTGGTATGATTAAGATCAATCACGTCTCAAATAGCCTTGTGTGCCTAATATGATTATAAATTGAAGCCCTTTGAACGGGTGCATATCCTAACCGCTGCATTTTCAAATTTTCATTAATGCTATAAAAAAGTTTCAGTTACCGTTACATAAAAAAGCATTAATTACTGCTATATTGACTCTTTCATTTATTTTATAAATCAATTACAAATGAATAAATTAAAAAAATTAAGCACTGTTCATAGGTAAATATTCAGTCATCATACTGTCTTTACAGAATCGTTAAAGCTTTGAATGCTTGACATATTTCTGTCTAGAAATTTCGCCACTTTCAATAAGACTTTTATATATGCATTATGCACTTTATACAAAAAACAAGTCGAGTCAAAACCCTGATTAATAAGACACATTTTTAATCAGGTTTACCAGTCGTTAAATAATCCCGTTTTAGTAGGGGTTAAATTGCCTTGTTCTAATAGCCGATAAAAAGGTTAATCAAGTGTCATTTTCTAAATTTTGTATTTACTCCCACCCGGTAAATGCAAAATTTAGAACATGACACAAGTATTTTGCATGTACGAAGTACTGAATAACGCTACACTCTTTAAAGCCAGTCATAAGTTGTTATTTTTATGTAAGGGAAAAGTGTTGTATATTTAAAGAAATGTTGTACTTAGTATGTTTCTAGATGAACATTTTTCATTGACGGAAATAATTCATTTTCCGAAAGAGGTGATTTGGATATTATGTGGAAGGGTATACATTCAGCTTAATTAATGATACTCCTTTATCTAAAAATAGAAAAAATTTCTCTCTTTATACAACTGTATTTATATATTGATCTGGAATAATAAAATCTATTCTATTCTATAAACACTGTGTTTCCCAGCATCTATTTATAGACCAGATACAATAATGACGAAAAACTTGTATTCAGCTGCAGGTTGTTGATGGCTTATACTTGTATCATAGTTAGGTGTGATTTCTCTTGTTAAAAGTGTGCGTTTTCTGAACATAACACTTTTCTATAACTCCGCCCATCCAGTCGGGACAAAATAACTTTAAAATCATGCACAATTTTTAAATGAAACGATCTGGGCTTGTTATACCAAATTCACGAGAGTATAAAAAGAGTGAAAATTATCAATTGCATGTAGCATTATGTAATAACTTTTAACAATTAAAAACGACCATTGATACTTAAACTTTCGTTGAAAAAAAAACCTTCAGAAATCACTTGATTTCTTAAACATTTTTGTCCCCCGCTTGAAAAGTGGGGGATATTAATTTGGATTTGTCCGTCTGTCCGTCCGTCTGTCCGTCCGTCCGTCTTTCTGTCTGTCTTTAACGCTTTCGTTTCCACACGATATCTCGAGAACCCTTGAGCTTTTGCAATGAAATTTAGCATAGCAACTCCCTATGGACTAAAGAAGACCCCTATTAATTTTGAGGTCAAAAGGTCAAAGGTCAAGGTCATTAATAAGCAAATTCTGTCTGTTATAACACTTTCGTTTCCACACGATATCTCAAGAACCATTTGAGCTATTGCAATGAAATTTGACATAACAACTCCCTGTAGCCTAATAAAGACCCCTATTGATTTTGAGGTCAAAAGGTCAAAGTTCAAGGTCGTTAATTTATACATTCTGTCTGTGTGTAACACTATCATTTCCGGACGATATTTCAAGAAGATTTTGAGCTTATGCAATGTAATTCTATATCAAAACTCCCTAGGACCTCTCTCAACCCTCTCAAAGTGCCCCGCCCCGTTTGTTTTATCAGTATTTATAGTATTACATGTCGCTATTTTTAGCACAGGGGCATGAAAACAGGTTCTCAGCGGACGTTATGTTCTTATTACTTTTATTAGAACTGTTTAATTAAGGCTAAATAAAACAAACACCGTGGATTGTGTAAAATTTTGACAATACCGAACATGAATATATACATGTTTGTGACTTCATAATTGCATATAATTTGCGTCTTAGCAGAGCGGCCCCGTGGTCTAGTGGTATGTCTCTCGCTTCAAATATAAGAGGTCCAGGGTTCGATTCTCAGACGATTCATTATCTTTTTTTTCCGAAATACTTTTTTAATTAAATAATAGTATTCAGCATGTGAAATGAAAAGTTTATGAGGTGTGACTTGTACAAACTCATAAGATTCACATTACAGTGTGTTAAATATTCCATATAAAAAGAATCTTCTATACACATAATAAAAGATAAGCAATCAAATCTTTATATCCATATTGCCATATTTTATTTTCTTCAGCATACATTTAATAATTCTACAAATTCCGTCAGGGGGATCCGACTCCCCCCTCCCCCCGAACTCTGCATTGTTTACTTTTTCCCTAAGCGGGGGACACAAATTCTCTGAATTAGCTTGTTTAAAATAGTGTCATGACCAGGGTGACATAAGCTTAGTACATTCCAATATATCGCTCTTTTGATACATGTAACCAACAGAGGGAAGTTCAAACACGGTAAACACATGAAATAAAAACAAAAGTGAATACTACCGTGCATTTATAAAGTTTTCGATTGTGGATATAGCAAATCAAAGATCTAATTTTCATTAAATTGAATACATGACCCCTAACTGTAAACATTCCAATAAATGTGCTTCTGTCCACGGCAAAGTCCATGTATGTAACAAAAATTAAAACAAAAGTTAAAACCAAGTTCATAATAATTTTAGATTATTTAATTTGGACGATTGAAATGAAAAAAATCATATTAAATCAACATATCGTATTAAATCCAAACTCGTGAATTCTTCAATCACATAAATCAGACAAACTTTTTAAACGGACAGAGATATGTTTAATGTTTATGTCCCCCGCGTGGTGCAGTGTATAGAGCGCCTGCCCTAGAGTCACGAAGTAAGGAGTCGCATCCAACTGTGAGACGTGGAGACCGTATAAATAGATGTCCTATGTCGCAGAAGGTGTTGGCCCCTCACTGCTCAATGACCTTGAGTGCCGAGTATAGAACAAAATTTGTAGCTCTCCTCCGGCAAGTTGTGGCGTCTCCATATGAGCGAAAATTTCTCGAGAAGAATGTTAAAGAACATACAACCATAGGGGTTTGTCTTCCGGATTGTAAAATGTAAAATAAAGGACAAGGTTCACTCTTGCCTTATTTGGCCCTGTGAATTTCTGAAAAACTGAAACTACATAGTTTTAGTTAACAATGCATTAAATATTACTTAGATCTTTGGTGACTGCGTATCAATAAAAAATGACGTCATTTTCTGGCTAGTCAATGCATTATGACGTCACGAAATGCGTCAATTTTCTCATATTCTGAAAAAGTCTACAAAACAGCCAATTTTTAAAGCAATTTTTAAATATTTGATATAGAGAGCAACCTCTGATCTAAAATATGCAACAAGTAAATGAAAGAACTGTTTCTGAGGAATAATGGACATGTTTTATTTTTTAGATCAGAGAGTGCGCTCATATTATTTTTCTTTACTGAAAGTTCTCAAATATACATGTTTACCTAAAAATTCAAGAACATTGCAATTTCTTAAAGCCAGTTCTCCTAGAACTTGACTTTTAGAGGAAATCTTTTAATAGAATATTAAAGCACCAAGTCTCTATTTTCTTTTAATGCTTCAAATAGAAAATCAAGTGTTGATCAATTAATTGGTATATCTACAGGGCCATTTAATGCATAAAGTGAATTCTCCGAAACATCAGAGGTTGGTTCATGGCCATGGAGGAGTGAGTATCCTCTGCTGACCGGTGTGCTCCTTGTCATGATTTGAAAATAACGGAAAAATCTCTCGCCAATTCAGTTTATGAATAATCACTAACAATTACAATGGAAAACGTCAGTCAGCATTTGACTCAGTGATAAGTTATATTTGCTGACAATGTAATTGTATCGAGCATAGGACTTACCAAATGCTGACTATAAACGAGACTGCTGATATTCTTGATTCATCAACTTGCTTGTCAATAATTTACCCCGTTTTAGAAAATGTTCATACGTAGAGTATGCTTTTGCATATCAAATCAACTGAGACATATTTACTCCGTAGGCAGGCAATGAAGGTATATTGTTGAATAAGTAAGGGAAGTTCACGATAGAAAAAGTTAAAGTCATAAGTAAGTGATGAATGTATATTAATCGTTATAGAGATAAAAATTCAGAAAGATCTCGAGTTTGACATTCAATGGATGAACAAAAATAAACAGTATAAATCTCAAAATATAAGTGTATGCTTATTGGCAAATGTGAAAATTGCGAAGATCTAGAAATCCTATCGTATATTTTGGTGGTGTGCAAATTGCATGTTTGGAAAAGATTAAATTACTAAGTGTTTATATTGATAAAATAATTATAAAGGGTGCACTGCGTGCCGCCGTGGCTAATGTATCAGTAGAGACACAAAGTAAGGAGTCGACCTTTACCTAACAGGTTCGAATAAGTTAATGAATTAGTACACCTTTAAATAATTAATTTTACGCATTAACTCTGATTTGCATGCAAACATTTCTGCCAAAAGTGCATTCCAAATTCAGACCTTATTTGCAGAAATGTTTTCCAAAATTTCAACGTCTTGTGGATCCATCTTCTGCAAAAATAAAAACAAACCAAAACATTCAAAGAAAAGAAACGATATAGAAATATTTTAACAGCTACACATCGATCACTAAGCTGCATTCAGTGTTCGCACATCGTTCACCCACCGTTCACTCTGCGTTCGTTCAGCGTTCGTTCAACGTTCGTTCAGCGTTCGTTCACCGTTCAGGTGGTAAAGGAGAACGTTTCAGGGACTGTAAATAATAATAACATATAACCGTTATATAATCTGAAAATTTATTAATAAATGTTAAACAACTTCAAAGGTTCAACTTATATTATATGTACGAATATTTCAAAGTTTGCATTACCTTTGAAGACACAACCTTCGGATCTGGAGGGAGCGGGAGTATAAAATTCATAATATTTTTCTTTCCTTTTATTCATAGATGAACAATTTGTTAAAAAAATGAATTTCTATAATAAAAACAAGAGACAGCTCGATCTAGGAAGTTCGGCTTATTTATGGACGAATATCACGCATTTGCACATAGAAAGCTTATATTGTTCCATCCCCAAATATAATTGAAAAGACAAGTCATATTGCTCATTGATATTAGAAGGATGCGAGAGGTTTCATAGAAAAAAGAAATTCTTTACAAAGCAAAGTAAATCTTGTCTAATCCATATTTTATGTATTTTTCAGGCCTAATACCTGTAGTCTAACAAAGAATTGTGCATTTTGTGATAAAAGCGATAAATTGTGTGTGTGACAAGAGTTGTATAACAAACATATTTGTTTTGTTGATTTGGGGCCACTTCATTTGCTTCCACATATGACCTTGGTGGTCGATTTCCAAAATGTCTGACAAACAGCAAGATTTACAAGCTGGTATATTGAAATAATATGGAGATAATGAACAGTATTTAAGCCCAAAAATCCATTAAACAGTACAAAATAGAAGCAGAGCAAACACAGACCTCCAAAACATTAGAGGTGGTACATGTCTCAGGTGCGATGGAGAAGTGAGCATTCCCTGCCTACCGGTCACACCCACCTTGTGCTCGATCCTTGTCATGATCGGGAAATAACGGAAAAGTCCGTTGTGAATCCAGTGTGTAAATAATGAACTTACAATTGGTTTGAAAAACGTCAGTCTACAATTCAGAAAAAAAAATGGTTACGTTGATGTTTTATTAACCAGATTAATACACAGTAAAACACGGTTATAGCGAACTCGTTTTTAATGAATTACAGCGAATTTATCATCACTTCCAAGACTTTGTTATGTATCGTAACCTTGAGAGATATAACGAATTATGCTACTGACGAAGCAAAATTTTCCTTCGCTGGTGCTTCGATATCTAAATTCAACCGTGTATTATGGTATACACTACCTGTTGGTTTTTATGGCGTAATCTTTTTTTTTTAATTGACAATACTAAACATCTACAAAAAGACAATCATGAACTATTTGTGTTTTTAAATCATGGCATTGCAGATACATAATGCCAATCTAATCCCTGTTGAGATTCTGCTAGGCTAGATATTTGGACTGACGCCGTCGCAAAATCCCTTGACAACCATTAATAATTAATGTCTGGAGATTAAGTCCCAACTTCGGTCGACTATAGCAAGAATTATTCACCTAAATTACACTGCCGTTCGCTTCAATTAAGTCATTTTGTTGTTTATTTGACTTTCTGTAACTATTATTTCTACATGGCTTACTGTTTAGGCATGTAAATCCCAACATAAAAATATTAACTGAAATATCCTTTCGAAATATGGCTCCCGTGACGAAATTGTTAACCTCCTCGAAAAAAGAGTTCCTAAAGTCTGATTTTACCCTATGTGATTCTGATCAAGTCTACTGTGGCTATTGAACATCACATTGACTATGAATCATATCCACTTCTACATCAAAAAACTAAGGTTTTCTTCAAACATAGATGAAATTTCCGGTTGCAATTAAGTTCAAATAATAAAATCAGGAACTTTTAGCATCAAATATACAATAGGTTACATATGCCGCGTTACTATATTCCGAACCGTGCCTAATAAAATTATAACAGTGCAGGGTTCTCCATGAGCTGTTTTACTGTGTTGCTTCCAACACAGTAAAATTTTCTCCGACACAGGAACAATTCAAATTGTATGCATGCAACACAGTAAAAATTTTGCTGACTCAGTAAAATCTGTGATAATTAGAAAATCTTAACACACATTTTCTCTCTAACTGATACTTCCATTAAACAATTATATCGTCTTTCAATTATAAAAGTTAAAGCACTTAAACACAAGGGCTTCACCATGCATAATCAATTATCTCCCAGACCCTCTCTGGACTTTACGCATGACGGAACAAAGACAAATAATTTGTTTTCACACACATGTAAGGGTTAATTGGTAGTTGTGTAACGGTATCTTATAGTATTATTCTGTTTCATTGTTACGTAATGTTTGTTTACATGTCATTGCTCCGCGCGAGCAATGTCGTTACATAACTAACCCCGTTAAAAAAGATTGCTCCTCATGAGCAATGCATATTATGTATATATATAGGTCGAGTAAAAGCTTAGGGGCGGTCAGTCTTATTAATTCTATTACGGGGGATACATGTAGGAAAAAGTGCAGTCCGGCCAGTGTTTTATAATGTGCGAAACTTGGATTTATTTGTGATGTAAATAAACTGTAAATAATTTTATTTTGCGTTTCATTTAACCTAAAGCGTATGCTTTAGAGGTTGGAGAATTAAATTCACATGGATTATTAATAAAACTGGAGTTATATCACACTGGGATTATTTAAATAGCGCCGTTTACCGCTCGACGGCGTTACAGTTGCAATAAAATACATTGTGTTATTTTTTTTAAAAAATATATAAATTTTCTTTCCTATAGAGCCACGGCTCTAGAATTATTTTAGCACTGTAAGTCAGAAAGAACATCGTATCAAAGTCATTTAGAACCTAACCCGCTTTTTCATCCAATCAGCAGCTGCTAAATTTTCTATTAATTAAGTTGCTCACTTAATTGTTAAGATTTTATGTCTATGCAGTAACTCCGCGAGCTGACTAATTAGCCAATGAAAAAGCGCGATTAGGTTCTAAGTAAGTTAGATCATATTAAGTAAAATTTAAGTGGTTAAGAAGGGGGCTCGGTCGCTTCGCTCCCTCCGCCCCTTCTTAACCAATAAAATTTTACTTAATATGATCTAACTATTACTTAATAATTGAAGTAAATAAATTGCTTAAAATTTTGAACATGTTCAAGGAACTCTTAAAATATTTCACTGTTCTGAAGTTTCTTTCTTTTTTTGTAATGTGATAACTCGATCAAGAAAACTGATAAATAATCACAGCAAATTTACTTTCAAAAATGTTAAGTAGTACGACTGTATCGGTCAGAATTTCCTCTGCTTTTCAGAACGTGTTTTTACTTTTATCAATATGTACGACCATACCATATGTGTAACTAATTTAAGTAATAAGCTATTTTTAAATAGGTATGTGCATGTATTCTTTTGTAATTTTCTTAAATAGTGATTTAGTGATTTAGATTTCATCGCAAAAAAAAAAACACAGCGAAATTTTAATTCCTCGCGTTAACTCTGCAACACGGTAACATTTCAAATGATGGAGAATCCTAAACAGTGGTTTCAACTGTTTCAAATTTTTCCTAATCCGAAATGTTGTCAAACTGGACCTATTTCGTTGGAACCAGGGTTGGACTTGTTTCATTGTCTTGATATTCATGTGATTATAATTTAATGAATCTACAATTTTAATAGATTGCACGTATACTATTGACGCAGTACAGGCAGTGTACGACAAAAACGGAAAATGTTCAATAATATAAATAAAATATCAAACAAACCTATCGGAGGATTATTTTTCAATATTTTGACGTCTTACACATAGCGAAACTCGGAAAGGAAAATACGGAGGTTACAAACTGTATTATGGGCATTTTATTTTCAACGACGGAAGTTCGGAAATGAAATTTGTGTCACCATGTAGCCTTCAATGTCTTATTTCTTTTAAATCCGGACAATATAATAACACAATTATTGACTCTTTGGTATCCGCCTCTGTCAATATTGATATTTTTATGGTGAATAACCATATTTAACACCAAAATAGTCCATAATTGTATAAAAGTGGTCAATAACAAAAGCAAAGGGTCAATAAGTGTCCTTAAAAATATTAAAAATATAAGTGAAGTAAATATTTTTGAGTTAAGCAGATTACAAAATATTTATATACACAAAGTGCGTGGTTGTGCAAATTTTTTTCACATTCTGTAACAGGAGGCATTGTTACAAACAGAAGGAGGACACGGAAATAAAATTTGTGTCTCATTGAAAAAAACAAGATAATGGCTGACTTTTCAAAGATTAGGCAGATGTACTAATGATGAAATCGTCAAGTAGACCGTGTTTCAACCTGATATAAAACAGAAATTTCTGATCTTGAACCACGATTGGTCTTATCTTTATACTGCAGTTTTGTGAAAGTTATTTCATACTTCAGTGATTGATAACACATTCTTTATTTAGATTAAAAAATCAGTTAATATAAGACAGACAAATTCGAAGGCGATCCATGCTTACTAAACAGGTAAGAACAATTGTATTGATTAAATTTCAAGCTGAAAACGTCATGATGTAAATGCTCCTGGCCCCAAGGCATATTTACCTTTATTAATATATTAATAATTGTTATCAAAATGCAACATACCTCGTTGTCTGTGATTTCCCGTGGACATGTGTTTCTATATATAGGCCTACTGTTTACGCACTACCTTCATCAATATTCATGAAAAGACTGAATTCTGAATTGCAAGATATTGCTTAATTGTTTTGTTATTACAACGACATCTATAGTACAATTTTGTGGAGAGTATTATTTTTCATTATATTTCATGTGTTTTAGATCATTAATTATTTTGTTTTACACAACATTCGGTGTTCATATAGCGTATATGACTTTAATTTTTTTGAATGTATTTGCTTAAAAAATGCCATTTTATATAACATTTAAATTCAAATATATGATAAAAATTTTGTTTCAGTATCAAAATTAATTCAAAAGCTATATTGGTTTGAAATTTTGACTTAAGTTTGTGCTCAGTTTATGGTCTTGGTGCCTGACTGAATGTTAATTGTCTTGGCTATACGTCGTTGAAAAGCGAAAAAACAACAGTATTAAATAAAAAGTGTTATTTTTTGCATTTTATTTTAGTTTTAAAGAGGGATTCGTTGTAAAAGGCTAATGGGTGCCGAATTATAGAAGATTCTTTGTGAGAACTGTAAAAAAATCCTATCGGACGTTTCTTTGAAGATAAAAAACGTTAGAGAAGAAACTTTCTTTGCCTGATTGTAAACTAATAGATACAGACGCATTTTAAAAATGAATACAACTGTTTCTTTGGAATTTCTATCTGAAAATTATTCGACATCGGTTCTACCTTTAACCATAATTTTTCTCATTCTGTGTTTGACCGGAATACTAGGAAACCTCTTCGTTATTATCATATATGCAGTAAAAATCAAAGACCCGGATGGACAGCGTTACTTTATTCGATATCTGGCTGTGATAGATCTAGGCGGTTGTCTCGTTCAAGGAGTAGACCTTGCTATCCTTAACAATATGATGTATACCTATCCTGATGGACCTCTGTGCAATCTCATGACTTTCTTGGTGATTTTCATACACTGCTTATCCTCAATGATAATTATGGCCATCACCCTTCAAAGATATTTAATGATATGTCGTCCTATGGGGTGCCAATTAGACCTTCGACGTAAAAGAATATTACTTCTACTCATTGCCTCCCTATCAATTATTTGGCCAATCCCCGTTTTTTGGAACAACAGTCACGGGAAGAAGTCGTGTACTTTTTCTGAGGACGACTTTGATTTTTTCGTCATTTATCAATTTTGCGTGGGCGTGTTTTCGCTTATCTCAATAGCAATAACTGTTGTCCTGTATGCAATGATATTGTACACTTTAAAACCGTATAAAATTCGAAAAACGGAAGGAAGGTCAAACGGAACTGCCTCTATCAGTAGAATCATTTGTTGTTTGTCATGTTGCAAAAGAAAATCATTCACGATAAAATCTCTTAATGACAAAGAGTGCAGGGATGGTCGCTGTAATGTAAAAAATGCATCTCCTATACCAATTCCCTATGTTGAGACAAAATCATCGTTTTCAAACCAAAACGAAGGCAACCACAAAGTGATATTGAATAATAGAAAAATACCTGAAGCTATTACTTCTGATGCAGAGATCCATGTAGTCTATGAAAGAGGCAAATTTGTCAGCAAAACTGACAAGAATAAGATTGACTCAACAGTTGGAACATCGGATCGGAAGTCGGAAAAAATAACTGAAACGTTAACTTCCTCAGGAAAATATTCAATAATCTCAAAACAATGTCGAAAATCAGAAAAGATCATAACAAAGATGTTTTTATCTATCTTAACAGTCCAAATCTTGACATGGTGTGTGTATGTCGGCTCAACCTTCATTCCAAGAAAAACGCCTCCTCTCGTATGCATGGGAGAGAAGATCGAAGAAAATTTCATATCTGTGCTAAGACGGGCTATGTTTTTTGGATATCTTTTAAATCCAATCATTTACCTTTATTTTGATGGACAGTTCAGACGAAAAATTAAAGTTCTTTTCTGCGTTCTTGCTACTAGTGAAATAATTATAACGGACTCAACGGCTTCTAGAACATGACATCGGAGAAGAGGGTACGGTTACAATACAAATTGAACACTTTTTATGTGCCGGGTTAGATCGTGGGCGCATATATTTTTTATTCTTTTTGTCTGCAATTTTGACCTTCGCCGTAACTTTTGAACTATAAGAGATAGAGACTTCACATTTGCTATGCTTACTCCACTAATTAGGTTCTTTAAAATAACACAAAGGTGAATGACCTTTGGACCTTGACTGTGACCTATATGTTTGAAATAGCTTTTTCGAACCTTCGCTATAAGTTTTGAACCATAAAAGATAAAGACTTCATATTTTGTGTGCATACTCCACTAATCGAGTTCTTTCAAATGACACAGATGTCAATGCCTTTGTGACCTTGACTATGACCTATATGCTAAAAATAGCTTCTTCGATCTTTGTTTCTGCCGGGCGCATAGCGTTTCACAAACACATCTTGTTAAAACAAATTTTTGTGACAAATTAAAATCGTGATTTTTTTTAACTTCCGTGCAATACAATAAAACTCATTTTTTTTCTTGTCAATTTTCACCAGAATTTTCTTTTCGACTATATATCGACCACATGCCTTCAACGACTTTCATAGAGAGGCGATATCTCTAAAAAAAATTTTGGCGACAGTTGTGGACAATATTTTGAAAAATTGAAAAAGAACAAACAAATGGGTTCTTTTGAGACTTTTTGGTTTTAAATTTGGTGCAGTGGTCAGAGCGCCTGCTCTAGAGTGGCGCTGTAAGGAGTTGAACCTTACATCGTGGGTTCGAATTCCACTGTGGGGAGTGGAGACCGGTCCTTCGGATGAGACCATATAAACCGAGGTCCCGTGTCGCAGTAGGTGCTGGCACGAAAAAGATCCTTCCCTGCTTAATGGCCCTCAGTGCCGAGTGTAGGAGAAAATTAGCAGCTCTCCACCACCGGTAAGTGGTGTCTCTATATTCTTGAGAGAAATGTTAAACAATATACAATCAATTAACCGTTTTAAAATCTGGCAATGTATAGAATGATTTCCATAATATTTCGAGAACGTTATACATTTTTTATAGTGGGTTACAAGTCAACGTGCGTTTCGTCGGACCCTAAAACACCGAAGGTCTGATAAAACGCATTTTGTCCGAGAAACCAGTTAACAAATGGTTTCCTATACCTTTCACAATATATTATAACATGTAATAAATAAAATTTTAATAATATTTGCCTTAAAAATTAACATAAAACAGGTACAGGAAAAGTACTTGAAATTGTGAACATACAATGAAATTCACTTGGTTGAAGACAGTGATATTTATAGTTTAAGTAAAAAAACATACGGGGCCGTCTTTAAAATAATGTTTGTTTGCCCTCTCCCGACTCAGGGTGAATTGGGTCGGTAGGTACATTTTGATGTGAGAATCTTTTTTGCTCTGCTCTTTTTTGTTATGTTTTTTGGACTTTGAAATTGAATACGGTTTGTTATCTCCATATCCTTTGTAACAGGGGGTATGGTCAGGAACACGCATATACTCCTGTCAGGTTCTTTTAATATATTTTTTCACAGTGGAGTGATCATAGGTATACATAGATAGCCCTGTAGATATAAAACAACAATAAATATAATGTAAATATCACACACATCATGTTTAATCATTAATTTACATATAACATGATGATAATATATTTCCATCCTAAGTTTACACATTTATCATCAAAGGGAGATAACTCTTGAATATATAAATCTCCCAGTATAATCACAAGAAAACATTGATGTAACCATCAATTGTCCCCCGTGAAATATATAAAGTAAACAATGGAAATAAGTCTTGATCATCAAACCGCTTAGATATGTGTGAAAAGTCATGCGTCTAGACGATAGTGTTGAATATTTTGAAAACCAAAAGTCGGATAAAAATCAAACAAAAGCGGTACCATTTTAAACATGATCAATTCCTCAAGTAAATGTTGGCTGCATAAAATATAAATTGAAGTTAGAAACATGCATCAACTATATTCAAAAATGTATTTTAATTTTCAATTTTCGAATATAAAACACGAACTGTGCAGAGTACGTTTTTATGCGAGAGGTAAAATTCGATGTTCTAAAAAAAAGGGACCTGTCATTTTTTCCATAATAAATGATAAGCAACTTTATATATTAAATATGAAAAACATATATATTTTTACAGATTCACTTTATAGAAGTAGATATATTATGTATATCCTAATTTATTAAGGAAAGAACAATCTGATTAACAATTTTTTTAATGTTTGAAAAACCTTTAATTCTGAATTACTTCTCCCGCCCCAATCCCAATACACCAACACTTAAACTTATATGTATAGAGCAGCCCGGTCCTCCGGGCTGCAATAAAAAGTTATCCAAGATAAAAACATATCAATCTCACCATTCTGTTGGATTAGGTTTTCCCAATAAATTGTCTGACTGACAAAATGTATATGTCTATATATGAATGGTGATCTGTAATTTAATACAACAATATTTAAAAATATTATCTCATAAGGGGGGCGACTATAGTTTTCTTGTGTGAAAACTACAATAGGGAAACTCTTCATTTTTATACCACATATTACTTACATTAACTTCAGCGCACATGCAGAGTTTGGATGGAATCTAATGTCCAGGTATTTTTGAGGTATTTTTGAGGGACCATCTCAAAATACAGGTACATTTACTATAGGATTATATAGGAAAATGCCAATTTTTAGTACTTAAAAGCAAATTATACAAATACTACAATAGACATTTTGTTCAAACTATAATATTTGATGAGTAATACTGTATTATACAAATATATGTAAGAAACACAAAATTCTACCGTCTTGTTACCAGAGGGGGCATCTCAAATTGCCAAAAAAGTTATCAAATTTTACTATTTTTATTGATTATTACAAAATATGACGTACACAATGGATTCACATGAAAACATAATAAAAAATATTAGAGATATTCTCAAATTTCTATATATTAAATTTCAAGAGCGTATGTTTATTACTTTACTTTAATAATATTTTTATTACTCCTTCTTTAAGAGCTACAGATTATCATAACGTCAAAAACACACTGCAACGACGTCAAACTACCTATCAATTGCAAAATCGGTTATAAAATCAGCTATATTAAATTGAAATTACATTCTTATGCCTTTAATTTCTTAATTTTGTTTAATTTTAATAATTAAGCAAAAAAAGTTGCATTTAAACAGTAAATTCGCTTCATTTTACTATGATGCGCGAAATATGCGCTATGAAAACTATAGTCCCCCCGCTTAAAAATGTACAATTGTTCACTTTAAACAATATAATATATATTTGATCATCATAAAAATACATAATCTGATTAACATCAAATTACTTCTAGAAAATACTTCATATTTATAATCAATAATAAATATGAATCATAAAATAACTTTCTCTCAAAATCATTTATTCACTTTAGTAATTAGTGCAAATAGAAATAGCTTTCGCATTCTATAGGATAAACATTTAAAATAAGTAAATATTAGTAACTAACCAGAGAAGGAAATCTTCAGTTTCAAGTCAATGTATATAGGTCTGGTCAGATCAACCATAAAACAAAGTATGATCATAATAAGCACGAAAAGTCCAGACCAACCAAGGAAACCAATAGAATCCGACCTTTAAAATCAATGACCAATAAAACCCAAAATAACAATGGCCACTTCCAAAATACCTGATCCATGCCCTGGGGTATATATACAAATATGCACAGGTAATACAGGTAAGGGAGAACTAAGGAGTGGATCTAAGTTTTTAATAAGTTAAATAAAAGTTAAAATAAATATTCTGGTAAGTTCTATAACTTTATTTTATATAAATCTAACACTATTACATCCTTCTTCATACAACACTTTTCAAGTATTAATTGTACGTTGTATGCATAGGGACTTGTGTTCCGGATTGTTAAATGTAAAATAAATTAAAGAAAGGAAGTTGACAAAATTGCAAGGGCAGATAATCATTGTATACGGAAAACTCAGAGGGTAATCGAAAGTGAATGGTAAAACCCAAGGACTTCCAGCTTCGCGGAAAAAATGTTTACCGACAAGTAAAAGACAGTGAACATGATAAATACGGCCTAAAGTTTGGTTTCACAGGCTAAATTGTCAAGACTCATTTAATATATAAGTAATTTGTAACATAATTTAAAAGCGTGCTATATGCTATACCACGATTATCGCCCTTGCGTCATTACCATGTAACCATGTCAACTTCCATTCTTTATGGGTCGATTCAGCGAGATGAGCTCCAAATCTTACTGTTGATTAAACGCGTGCTCACGACTAGCAACCGCATCAACATTTAGGAAAATCATCACTGTAGGGACAGAGCCATGAAACCGAAATAAATTAATGGTTTAGAGTCCAGAAAAAGGCGCTGAAGTGGGCGGGGGTATTTTTTCCAAGATAGGAGTTTGCGTCCCTTATAGAGTTTATGTTATATAGGTGTGGTACGTCTATTTTTAAACGTGGTTTTCTAGCCTGAAAGTGTCTGGATCTTTATTTTAGCAACTTTTAAGTGTATTTAAAGAAGATTTAGAATTTTTTCAAAATTATTTTACATTTAACAATCCGGAAGACAAGCCCCTATGGTTGTATGTTGTTTAACGTTCTTCTCGAGAAATTTTCGCTCATATGGAGACGCCACAACAAGATGACACAATAACTTTTTAACAAATTGAATGGGTTGACATATACTTTCAGTTTTTCTCCTAAAGGTACTGTTGATAACATTATAGTAAATGACTTTCTATTCGAGAGGAAAAATATCGGATCGCTGTTATTGCACGTCATATTCTTTAGAAATAACAATGAAAATTAACGCAAGAATGAAAGTTATGCGAGCAGATTGTCTCGAACAAATATACAAAAAATTCTCTAAATAAAAATAGTTTTACAGTATAAATATTCAACACATTAACAGATAAAATGTTAATATAAGATATATATATGTATATATAGCTAAAATGATAATCGTGCTACTTTCATAAAAATTTATATAGACAAACAAGTACAAGGGACGTTCAATAAATAATGTCATTAGCTCGATGATATACAACATAGAAATCATATGATAGTAACCTAGACTTTCCCTCATTATTGAATCTTTAATGAATCGATAACAGTTTATGTGACCACTTTTTAACACATAGTTTAATCATGAGAAGCTGGAAAACATGGGCTTTTCGAGACACTGCATTATTAATGATTGGTAAAGAATCAGTAAACTAGAGTGAAAATAAAAGCTACATTAAACCTGCTGTAAAACTTGTTAAAAATCCCAAAGAAATTTTCACTGAAATATGTGACATTTACATCAACCAATGCCTGTTTAAGAGACAAAAAAGCAAGTGGATTTCAATGATAACAAATTATATAATGGGCATCAAAAATACCGTCCTTGCCAACAGAAATTATAACAACTTATGTACTATTTGCCAAATTTAAACAAATAATATCTGATAATGTATGACTGACTTTAAGACACACAGTTTAATTTTTGGAGGAGTCTAGAAAGCAATCTTTTTGCAAAAAAATCGAAAGGTGTATTAGAGGAAGAACCTAGAATCAGGAATCCAACTACATTACATTTCTTCATGACAGCGTCTAAACCCTGCACCCTTGAAGAGTAAAGGAGTTTTCGGGATTAAAAGAAAGTTAATATTTTTTCTCATTAACAATATTCGCTAGATCTTTTACATTTGACTTGTTTCTATTTACAAACTTGAAAAACCACCATTTAGAAAGAAAAAAAAACAAGTCCAGGAAATCATTGGATCTACTATTTTCCAGTATACTAGGGGTCCTGCCCAAGAATGTGTTCTAAATACAATCAGAAATTAAATAAAAACTTTAACAGACATCTAATTTAATCAAAACAGATTGATAAGTAAAATCATGAAGACTAAATCTTTAAAAAGCGTCATTTGCTTCATTCCGAGCTGCGATGACATTATTTATTGAACGTCCCTCGTATTTATAGTTTGCCTTCCATTATCAGGTTGAACTCGTTAACTGGAACTTCTTGAGATGTACCGGGACTACTCAATTTTGCCATTCTTTCTTCTTATTTAATTCCTTATAAATTTGTGGACCAGAGCGGCGGCCATGGTTTGGGAGTAGCGATGTTACCCAACCTGTATGAAATGCAACCAAGACAGTCAAGATTCAGCTTTCCACTTTTTAATAAATTAAAAAATCTATTTGTTATCTTTATGATTACAATAAATAATTTCTTACAATATACAAAACATTATGCCAAACATTATTAGTTCTCATATAAAAAAAAAATGCAACCTGTAAATAAATTAAGCTATATGAAAATTTTATTAATTTGACAAAAAACCGCACAAGTCTAGAAAATTATCTCAACAGTATGAAATGCAACCAAGACATTCAAGATTCAGCTTTCCACTGAAATCCTGTCTATCCCGGCCGTTCATTTCATACTAGGTTTACGTTTGTAGATTTGCATCTCCATATTTGTAACAACGTCGAACTTTGCAATAATTACTTAAAATTTTTATTTGAATTTCAATTTCTGTTATTCTAACCTTGAGTACTTTTTAAACTTCTAATGCACTTTTAAAATAATTTCCAATCTTTTGTATAATCTTTAAATATTATTTGTTAAAGCTAATTTATCCAAACACCTGAACTCTGGTCACTCTAATCTCATTGGTTGCTTCTTCCTCCTAACCAAATACATCTTCCGATAAACAAGTAAACAAGTAAACAACTGCATTGTAATGAATCGAATATTCCGGGAATCGTTCGATTCGGTTAATAGTCACCCCAGAGGACAGCATCTATGTGTTTATTTTTAGGTCTTCAGAGCTCGCGTTAACTTTCTCTGCTGAAGAGTGCAAAATACACAAAAACATGTTACAATCTTATTTTAGTGCAATTTTTGTTATGATACTACAGAGAGCACTAGCTGATCTCTCTAAATGGTAATTTATTCCAAACCTGTTTAAAATGCAGGCAAATCAAAGGTAAGAAAGGCACTTGTGCATGGCATGGCGAAATTTTGTATTCTTGTCACCTTGGAGCTAGTAAACAATGCTTTCAGAATTTGCCTTTTAAATGTTTAACTTCGTTTTATCTATTATATTTGCACACATACCGTTCACAGTGACTGGGTCGTTAAAAGTGTGATATAAATATTGACGTTCAATGAATACATGTAACCACCTAGGATAGTTCAGTAAAACCATGTAGCATTTAGACCAAGAAAAAAGGGATCCTAGCAATAAGTTCTGGACAATTTTTGTGCACACGTCTGTCTACTTGTTTGTTAGACATACAGAAAATAGAAACAGAAACGATGACATATTCAACAGTTCATCTTCCATTCTCAAAGGAAACAACAAATGTTGTTATTGTTTATTGTTTACTGTCCGGTCCATGCACTGATCAATTTCGGGACTTATTAGCACACCACATTCCTCCTAACGCTCTTTTACAGAGACTACGGCGAGAGAAAACGAATAGGAATCCGTTTCTTAATAAGCTATCAGCAGATCAAAACAAATTGTTATTTCCTACATTAGGAGTCTATAGACAGAACTATACTGGTTTTGATATAACGCTCATTTATACTTTGTTACGCAATCTTTCTGGTTTATCTCCTCCCATCAACGGCTGGGGTAAAGATCCAGATCCAACTGATTTTTCAGAGGCAGCAAACATCGAAAGGATACGATCACTTAGGAATAGTTTTAATCACAATCTACCAAAAACAATATCAGGTGTCGATTTTAGCAATATGTGGATCAAAACACAGCGAGCCATTCAGGATCTAGATAAGATTTTAGCAAATAACGGAAAGTACACAAATGCCATGGTCGATTTAGAAAAGCAGACACGCTTTTGCGGAGATGTGTTCGCAACAACAATAGGAGGCATTAATAAAATATTTCAAATCCAGGAAAATATACTTGGTAAGTAAAAATTATATAGAACTATATAAGAGGAGTTTTAGATGTCAATGCCCTTATCATGAATTGAAATTGATGGTGTATCGACAGGCAGACCGAGCGACCGACCGACCGATAAACAGCAACAAGTCAATATGCCCTCCTTTCTTTGAAGAGGCTATTATTAAAATCATTAATGAAATATCCTCATTACGATTCACTTCCATAGTCGTGGAAATTTCTAGATTACAGATTGATATGAACATGAGTTTGTAATTAAATGAAAATTCTTATTTATATCCAATTTCTTTCAAACATAAACATAAAACTGAGATAATTCTAGGTTATTCAATTTCTAAATTAATAATTTTTTTTTTCTTTAGACAGACGGATACTGCATTTGTTCTCGCATTTTATTGGAGGTCTTGCTGGAGCAGGAGTTACAATTATAATTGCTCCCCTTTTAGGGTTCCCCGTATCTTTAAAAGAAACTGTATCACTTGCAAAAATGCATATGTCATACCCAGAATGTGACGAAAGAGATTTTGCTCTTGACAGACTGGCAAGCCTTTTACCATCACTGAATGGAAAGAGACTTTTAACGTCAAGTTTCATGTTCTTATAAGCCTGATGTAGCTAATTAGATTAGGAGGTTTTAGGTGTAATTGAAACGCTCAGGCAAGGAAATCAACACGATTACATCTAAAAAGAGTCGTTATTTCTAATACTTACTAGTAACATAAAATAAGATTTATTAAATGCCTTTTGTTTGCACATAAGCATTGTTATTTAGTTTGTTTCTATTTTTTTATTCTTAAAAGCACATAGTGATACAAATGGAAACAACTGGTTAAAAACAGGATCATATAATCCATTTTGCATCGAAAGTCATATACATGTATAATGGATATTTTAATACCTGATGTGACTCGAATAACATTATATGAAAGAAAAAAGCCAAGTATCACGAAATTTAAAAGGATTATGCATCTAAAAAAAAACACTAGTTGAAACTCCAACAAGCATGAGGGAAATTTTTTTTTTCATCTGTTATTAAGTTGATTCAATTTTTGTTTAGTTTTGTGTGTATTTTTGTGTGTTTAGTTTCAGTTTATTATATTTTTGTTGACTATGTTTTGACTGTAGTTGTTTACCATAGAAGGGAGTAGTGTGTAAGTTTTTTTTAGCGTGAGTATAAAAGTGACCGGTTAGGCCAGAGTGGTCAGATCAGGGAGCGGTAATAACACCAGCCGGATGCCACGTTTGAACTTGTCCTATACGTTCTCAGGGTGTGGCGAATACTACAGTTTATAGGGACTATTTTACTGGTAGCCATGAGAATAAGGAAGGTTTGTTTGGACTGGCATATTTTTCTGTTTTCTGTCTCACTAGCCGGTAAGCGTATTTGTTTTGTGGGTCAGTTTCACTGTTGTACATATGTAAGTATGTTCTTTTGTTTTTTTTGTTTTTTTTATCTGTGTAAAGTTTTAGGGTAAGTTAAATGTATGATATTTTCCGTGCGTACAGCCTAGTAAGGCGTGAGGAGTGTTTGATAAATTTACTCGACGAAGACCTATAGGAGACCTGTACTTGGTGTGAAGTTACAGTATTGGGGGTCATGCGCGTGCTCAGGGTGTATGGCTTTTAAGGATCTAGGACGTTCCTTTCAAGCCGGAGGGTGAGACCAGCGAGTCCGGGCATCCAACTACAGTGGTGAATCATCTTTTATCAATTGTCCGCATGCGGATCAGCATGTGGTGACGGGAGTCCTTCGGTAATAGAGGGCGGAGCCCTCTCACGGGCCCAAAGGGCCCGTGAGAGCGAAGCTCTCCCTATAGGTAACACGTATGTATATGAAAAAAAAAGAAATCTATTGTAAACTATATGTCATTTACAATACCTATGGAACTGAGATTCTTGTCGCCAATATGGCGTCGTCGCTAAAATGGCGTTGATTTAATCCACGCGCAAATTCTCGTTGTTGATGAGACTTTCATCAAAGTAAAAAAACATTTAATCCAAGGATAATGTGCAGTAATTCTTTTTTTTACTTCAAATCAAATCCAGTAATCAGGCCCTTCCTACTTTCGTTTTAGACGTTTAAATTTTATTTATAGTTCGCGCTAACAGTAACAAGTAAAACGGCATTTGATTGGTCAGAATTTCCCTAAAGGCGGCGCTGTCGTCTGCACTATGGAGGAGCGGATCTATCTGTGGCACCTTTCACAAGAATATCCTTATTTATTTCTTAAATAAAATTTGCCAATAATAAATGTCTTCAGAATTATACTTGTCAATACATACCAAGCTAGAAATATAGAATTTTTTTTTGGACATTATAATTTTTTGAACAGTTAAAAATGTTTTAAAAGTGATAAAATAAAATACCCTGTGAAAAGTTTCACAGGGGACTCAATAAGAGTGTGTGGATTTCTTTTTTTCTTTTCCTTTTTTTTAAGGTATCCAAATTATTTATGAATATCTACTTGTATATGGATACATAAATATTTAGCAGATCTATGGAAATCTGAATCTCATTTTTGTTGTGATTTTTTAAAATTTAATATTTTGTTTTATAAAGTTTTTCAAATGACAAAATTTCAGTTTCTTATAAGGATCACTATCAAAAGAAAAATCTAATAGTACGATGTATGCATTTAAAAAATTCAAAAAGAGGTGGTTTTTTTTGACAATTGCATTACATATAAAGTCTAAATTAAAGCAGGAAAAAATAAGTTAAACAATGTATACTGTACAGTCTGGAGAGGTAGTTGTTCAGTCTACATACATCTTTCAGTAAATGCATGAAAATATCCACAAAGTTATACGACTTCAAAGTGCAGTGCATGCTGAATGTATACATACCTATATGTACACTACAATACTCAAATTCAATACACATCAAGCATATTAATATAGTTTTCAATCCTAATAAATCTGCTTATCTATTAAAAACATGAAGCAAATATTCAGAATCTTTGTTTGACATCGATAAAATATTCTATTAATAACTTCTCAAAAGTGTACCCTATTATTATATTATTCACAAGTGCTGGTTTTGAAATTATATAATTAACTATTTATGACAAGGGTATCATAAAATACTTTTAATTTTAAAGTTTTTCCATAGATATATAACCGTTTTCAATACAATTATGTTAGATTTAGAAAATTCTAAAGGCTATTTAAATCATATTTGTTTTTTTTTTTTTTTTAAATTGAAAGGTGAACTATACATTTTTCATTAAAATAAAGAAGACAATTATTATAATTTATGGGTTACCAATAATGTAAAATAAAAAGAAATAAATAAAAAGAAAAAAGATATGTCACAGCACGCACGTAGTATTAAATGTCCCTGATCATGCATCCTTTAGTTTGCAAATTTTTTTCTCATAAAAGGTGTGATGCTTCTATATTTTCAACCCTTGTGATATTAACTCAGTCAAATGAAGTTTGGGTCCCAAGTTCGCCTTCTGATCTGGTCTTGACAATAATATTGTTCTTACTTTAGATGACATCATAACCATGTAATGGGAGTAATAACAGTTGAGAAATGACTTGAGGTTTCTAGATAAGTGTACAGTTGTTAAATAAGCATATAAATCAAGTAGTGAAAGAAAAAGAATTGGTGCTCAGAAAAAGTTTATGAATTGATTATTTTTTTGAATTATTATTTGTTGGATATACTAGTATTTTGGAACGAGTTTACTGTTACGTGTATAACTATTAAAGTTTAATGTGTCGTTGGACCTGGCCTAAGACAAATATTACATCTTCCCTTAATCTTCTGTTTTCTATCTTCAAATGTCCTGAATTCTTGGCATTCGTCACTCCAGTGATTTTGTTCACAGATGATACAAATGGGATACTTTCTTTGAATTTTGTTTCTTCTTGGAGATTCTTTAAATGATGTTGTTAAGGCTTCTGCAGATGTATGTTTTCTTTCATGTTCATATAGCATTCCAGGTGATGGAGGTTTTCTAGCAGGTTGTTCTTCATGACCGGCTAGGTTTTCCATATCTGTACACTCTCTGGCTGCTATGTAGTTATCAAGAAACATTCTCAGCTTTTGCACAGTCCACTTTTCTTTCTTTCCTTTCTGTATTTCTAATTGTAATCTGGCTTCTTTTGGTAACTTTGTTATAATCATGGAAACAAAGACATCCTGGTTTACATCTTGTTCCAATGCTTCTAGGCTGCGCATATGCTTTTTTAAATCATCAAATAGTCTACGGAGACTGGAAGTATTTTTGAGTGCAGGCTAAGTGTTTATCAGGTCCACGTAATGTTTGTTAATGTTAATTACAGACTGCACATCTCCGAATCGTTCCTTCAATATGGAGAGAGCTACATCATAATTTTCATGGGAGAGCATGAGGCCGGAAATAGCAGATTGTGCCTTTCCTTCCATTTTACTTTTCAAGTAGTTGAATTTCTCAACATTGGAAAGCCTTGTGTTTTTGTGTACTGAAGCTTAAAAGGAGTCCCAGAACTTTTTCCACTTTAACTTGTCTCCGTTGAATGAAGGGAGCTCAAAATAATAAATAATAATGTCCTGTATGATTATTGGTTTACATAAAAAAAATAGCTTGTGACTTTCTCACGGGACTCAACTTCAGCCCTAACCTACATGTATACATGCGTGTAAGAAAAACAAATCTACCGACTAACAAATCTACCGACTGGCATTATCGGCTCAGAAGGAAGACATTTTATTCACTTTAAGGGGGTACGTATATGAGAGGAAACTTTACCACCTGTCTGTCCACGAAACATGAAAGATTATTTTGGAATGTTTCTTAAAACTAAATCAGTATTTTTTTAAATATTTTGATAATTGTATTTAGCTGTCTAAGATTTGTTTCATATTTTTAAAAAACTACTTTATCAATTAACAAAACAAAGTTTCATTCTGTTATGGACGCCGTGATATATTTGATAGGCTGTTTAATAACTGTTCAAATATAGTGTCATATTTAAAGTCCAACACCTTTTTTTCATAATATGTTAGACGGTGTGACCGTTAGTGAGGGCGGAGCCGTGAAGAGAGAATTACTACATTTTATTGTTTAATGATAAATCAGTTGATCAGTTAAATTCTGAAATTGTCAATGCATAGACCTAAAGGAAAGGGTTCACTTCATGCAGATCTATGGTCAGTGTCAGAAAATCACCAATATGATGGAATAATTCGGGACCAGTGCAAGCAAGGCATAATTGAAAAGGTGACAAAGAGCAGTGAAGTGAAGAATAGTTTCAAACACTACATACCCCATCATGCTGTCATTGATCCAACAAAGCCTACCACAAAAGTACGGATCGTCTATGATGCATCGGCAAAGGTCAAACCAGAGTGGAACAGCTTTAACGAGTGTCTTTACAGAGGACCAGTGATGCTAAAGGATTTGTGTGGACTGGTGTTGAGATTTAGAATGAAAAGGATTGCAATTATTGCTGACATAGAAAAAGCTTTTCTACAGATTGAATTTCAAGGAAAGGACAGAGATGTGACAAGATTCTTCTGGTTAAAGGATATTGAATTCCATCCACAGAGAACAATATTCAAGTATATAGATTTACGAGAGTCCCATTTGGAGTTATATCAAGCCCTTTTCTATTGGCCGCAACTGTAGATTACCATCTTGGAAACTACAACACTGCAACAGCTGAAAACATAAGAAGTAATATCTACGTAGATAATGTTATCACTGGTGTAGAGTCCGTCTCAGAGGCTAGAAAACTATATACAGAGGATAAAGAGATCTTCAGTACCATGTCAATGAATTTACGAGACTGGGCATTTAACTCCAAAGAATTGAACAAGTGTATTCCTGAAGCTGATCAAGCAAACAGAGAAACCATAAAAATTCTTGGTCTTTTATTGGGGGCTGAGGACTACCTATTCATAAACAGTCCAAGAGATGAAACTCATAAGCCACCTATCACCAAGAGGAAAGTCCTTCAAAGAATTGCTTCTGTTTTTGATCCATTTGGATTCTTCACCCCAGTTACTTTGAGAACAAAGTTGTTTCTACAAACATTATGGAACCAAAAGAAAGAGTGTTATGAAGAACTGACCAAAGAAGACATTCAACACTGGGATAATATGTCCACAGATCTGGATGATATTCCCAATTGCCCTATTCCTCGTTTTATTGGACTTCAGGGTACAGTGACATATAATTTAATGTGCTTTTGTGATGCATCAACTAAAGCATACGCCTGTGCGGTCTATTTACACCAGAGCAACAAAAAAAGAAGTACTGTCAACCTGCTGTTTTCAAAAACTCGATTAGTGCCACTCAAGAAAATAACACTGCCTAGATTGGAACTACTGGCTGTTGTCATTGGAGTCCGATGCATTAACTTTGTTGAACAACAATTGAAGTCACCTGTCACAGAAAAGATCCTTTTGACCGATTCCCAATGTGTATTACATTGGATAAGAATGAAGAAACCTCTTAAAACTTTTGTAGAAAACAGAGTAAAAGAAATCAGAAACAACAAGGATATCACTTTTCAATATGTGTCTACGAAGGATAATCCAGCTGATACATTGTATTGCAAGCAGAGGAACAACAGTCAAAACTCTTCAAGAATTTGAACAATGGTGGAATGGTCCAGAATGGTTAATTTAAAGGAAAGACAATTGGCCTTCATGGAACAGTCAACAAACCTGTAAAGAAATGCAGAGTGTCATAGAATCAGAATGAAAGACTCCAAAGATAGTTTATGAAGCAAAACTGGTGGCGGGGGAGAGTCCTAACGGAAGAAAAAAACAACACAAATTCTGACTCAACTGGATATCCAAACATCATCGACTACCAAAATTTTTCATCATTTATAAACCTTACTCGAGTTTTAGCATGGACTCTTAGATTTATCAAAAGAGTGAAGAAAATTCCAATGCCTTGGAATCATCTAACTTACTCGGAACTACAGAATGCTAAAATTCCTGTGATAAAGAATATCCAGGCTCAAAACTATAGTGATATCAAAACCGCACTCAAAGAAAATAAAAGAAATAATTTAATTAGTCAATTAGGACTTGTATTGGATCAGGAAGGAATTATCAGATGTATTGGAAGACTCAAGAATGCTCAGTTGTCAGAAGGAGCAAGGTATTTAAAATTTAATATAGGAAGTTATACCCCCGCAAAGTGATTGTGGATTTTTTTTTGGGGGGGGGGGTGGGGGGGGGGGGGGGGGGGGGTTGGAGTTAAATTGTCTGTTTAACTGTCCAGATGTCTTCCTGTCCCTCAAAGTGTTCAAGAAACAGGAAGCTCATACTTGATAAAAAGATTTCCAATGATCTTAGGATGTGTCATGGTATTGAGACAAGGCAATATTGCGGCAAATTCAGGGTCACCGTAGAAAAAAAATCAATCTTTTGTTGCAGTCATTTATATGTAATCAGGAATATCTGTAAGCTCATACTTGATACAGCGATTGCTTGTGAAAAAAGGATTTTCTACGATTTTGAATCATAAAATAGTATCATTTCAATCCAGACTATATTTGTTTAATTTCACTCTTGAAACGTATAGGTTACATCATAGATGCCGAGTGGTATTGATTATAACGTTTTCATGGCGCGATTTCCAAGCCCCAAGAAAACGATATAACCAATAGTACGAGACAATCTATGATGTAAGCAACTTGTTGCATGTCTGATGACGTACATTTCATTGAGAGTGTCAAAATTCAATTACAAAAATTTGACCTGATTTCTGCCCCCCTGCAGTGATATATGAAGGGACTTGGAAAGTATTATCGATTATGAGATATGGGATATATCACCACAGAAAGATCAAAGAAAATCACCGCAGATATGCAACAAAGATTGTTTATGGTCCGCTGGTTTCAGATGACATAAAATAAGGCCATTTTAACGAATTCAGGGCCAATGACAAAAAAGTTGTAAAATTTCTGTCAGGGTTATGAATTTCTAGTCGCTAAAAGTTGTTATAGATTGAGGCTTTGTCTTGACAAGAGCAAAGGCTATTCCGTTAAGATCAAGGTCAATACCCGAAGAAATATTTTCTTTCCCATGCCATGAATTAGATAATAAAAATCATTGGAGGCTCTTTCTTGAAACATAGATTACTTATGATTGGAGGTAGTGTCATGACCCAGATCAAAGGTCTTTCTGGCAAATCAAGGTCACTGACAAAGAAAAAAATGTTAAAGCATAACTTTGTATTTAAGATTCACTGGAGACTAATGCTGAGAAGAAAGGTAACTGGTTGTTCACAAAAGAAAGTGCAGTGGCGTTGACCCGACGGAGCTCCAACGGAAGACCTACTCGTTGCTTTGCAACGAGCTCGGCTGTACTTGTCCTATGTACAGTTATTATTTTACTAATGAAAAACAAACTGCATTATTGTAAATATTAGCATTTATGTACTCATGTAATGATATTTGAGTTTATACTTTTAACAGGATAATCAATCCGTTTTTATCCGTGTTTTGTTTTTATGTCAATATTGGAGCGATCGATAGGGGGTAATTTGATCAACCAATCAGAAGAGACACCGAGTGTAGATTCTACGTCACTTTTTGTTTTGATTCGATCGCAGTAAGAAGGGTTTTCCAAGTGTTGGCGTTCTACAACTTTAATTCAATTTATTCTGCGATCGATTTGTGGAATTTAAAGTGCGATAGAGAATACTTGTGCACAGTAAGTTCTTTTGTAAACCGTGTATGGTAATCCATCAGCGCCCTAGGAAGTGACAGGAGTTCCCTCGTTTAAGACAATGGATGCAGAGGAGAAAGTTAGTGTGTGCCTGTTGGGACATTCTTATATAAGACGTCTTCGAGACTTTATGAATGCAAATGACGATGTGTGTAATCTAAAGTTAGACAGTGACAAATTCGCTTTGGACATTCGGGCTAAAGGAGGCCTTACGACGCGCAAACTTGTGCAGTGCGCGGATCTGATTACATTTGCAGAACCCCCACCGCGTGTCTGCTTCCTACAAATCGGGAGTAATGACGCCTCGTCAGAGTCAGAGTGCCCAGTGATAATTGCCAGAAACATTCTATCAATAGCGCGTTATCTACATCTGGGGGTCGGAATTCAACGTGTCATAATTGGACAACTGCTGCGAAGACAACCGTGGGCAACCTCTGATCCTAATTTCAACACAAAGATAGTGCATATTAATGAGATTCTGGTTCAGGAAACGAAACAGGGGGATGGTATTCATTTTTGGCACCACAGGGGTTTTTGGAGGGACTTGTCCTACCTAGGGCCAGATGGAGTACACATTGCCTGTAGCAGCCACAGCTCCGCTCCAATGAGAAAGTATTTGAGGAGCATTAGAAGTGCTGTATTATGCCATGCTTTTGTCAAGGCCAGTAATTCATAATTATAGTCATGCTTATTCAAATCTTATTAATGAAATCATTAATTAACACGAATGAATCTTATAGTACCTGTAATCCATGATGAAATACATGTATTTATCAGTGTCACATAGATTGTAGTACTCCATGGTTCAATAATTTGCAATAGAGCTATACATTATTATATTTATTTTATCATTTATTACAACTACAAGTGAGGAGTTTACAAGTGACATTTACTTTAATATTTCAAGAACAGCATATAATTCTAATCATTGAAAGCTTACAAAGTTATGCTCAGAAATATAGGTACAATTAAAATTTAGCTATCATGCACGCGCAGTTGCATGAAATTTTGGTTCATGCAATGTTTAAATAGTACTAAGTAAATGGCGTGTACTGCATTGCTGATGTGCATAGATAGTCAATCATATTGGAATATCAGATATTGCTTAGGCAAAAATTTCACATTTGTTTGATGCAAGTAGGTAACTTTAAGGTATGCATCGTAAGTCACATTGTCATGTGGATTGTTAGTCATACAGGTTTATATGCATTGTTAGTCACTTGAATGTGCATTGTAAGTCATATCATCTTTGTATTTAATGCATAGGTTTAGAATATGTATGCACTGTTCAACATTAAATTTGGTATGCATTGTAAGCCACACTTAGTGTGCATTGTTAGCCATACATGCCAGATATGCATTGTAAGTCACCTTAGTGTGCATTGTTAGTCATATAATCCTTTTACCTTCGAATTATTGCTTATTTCATTTATACAATTTTGAAACATAGCTTGGTATGCATTATAAGCCACACTTTCACGTGCATTGTTAGTCATACATATGGGTAAATAACTGATCAAATGAGGTATGCACTGTAAGCCACACATTAGTGTGCATTGTCAGTCATACATATGGGTATAATAAATGACCAAATGAGGTATGCATTATAAGCCACAATATAATGTGCATTGTTATTCATACATGTTAAATATATACCCATTGAAAAAATTTAACCTATCGTGGCAGTTCATTTATAAATATGCAAGCATTTCTTTGTCTTGTTATATTTGTTAAAATTTTGATAGAATGTTCGGACTGTCGCATATAAGAAATTTAATTTGTAGTCTTTGCAAATACTATGTTTTGACACATGTTAGGTTTTTTGCAGGAAACATGCCAAAAAGAAGCAAGAGAACGGAGTCCACGGACGCCCAGCAAGTTAAGGAAGCACCACCAAAAAGGACAAAAACTGTGTTGAAGGACATTGACTATGAAAAACTCGCTGCCGAGATATTGAAACAACAACAGCAGTCAAAAACTATGAACATTCCGAACAGCACCGTAGAGCGTTCATCAACTCAAAGCACTGCCCCGGCAACCCTGGCATCTACTCAATGCACTGCCCCGGCAACCTGCGCATCTACTCAAAGCACTGCCCCGGCAACCCAGGCATGGACTAAAAGCACTGCCCCGGCAACCCGCGCATCTACTCAAAGCACTGTCCCAGCAAGCCATGCATCTTCGCAAAGCACTGCCCAGGCAACCCTCGCACCTACTGAACAAACATCAGTACAAAACAATGTGGGCCAGACGATGGAGCCATCAAACCAGGGAAATGCCTCAGTGGAGAAGTTGGTGGCCAGTGTATTTGAAGGTACATGTTCAGGGGTAGGCACATCTCAGAAACCAGTTAATATTATTTCTATATCTGATGGCATCCCTTTAGGAGCATCAGTTTCAGTCAAAATAAAAAAAAAGATTTGGGCAAATGAGTATATTGAATTGAGAAGTTTGATGCCAAATCATGAAAATGATCCCTTTACTTTGACCGTGTCTTCAGGTACAATTAATGTTCAGCAAAATACCAAGGCAAAAACCCCCCTCAATGTCCAACAATGGACAGATACTTTTTTAGTTTTCATTGCTATCTACTTAGAGAAATTCCCCTCTGAAGCCCCTCATTTATTGAAGTATCTGTCATTTGTTAGGGAAATGAGCACGTTACATGGTGACTCGGCATGGCGTAAATATGACGAGTCCTTCCGTCACCTTAAAGAAAATTCAGACTTGCCCTGGCAAAAACCAGTAGAGGAACTTAGAATCAAATCAATTGCAGCTAATTCTGCTGCATCAAAGAATACGTTTCAGTCCTTTCGTGGCAAACAAACAAACAAACCATTTGTCAAATTCTGCTTTGCTTTCAATCAAGGGGAAAAATGCAAACAATACCCTTGCCATTACACCCATTTGTGCCAATCATGTAGGGGAAATCATCCCAAAAACAAGTGTAAAAATGACAAAAAATCAGATAAAAACTCTCAAGCTTCCAACACCGGTACAGACAGGGCCACTAAGTAATGAACTACAAGGGTATAAGTTGGTCAGCTTTTCTTCTTGAGGGATTTTCTACAGGGTTTATATTAGGCTGTGTTGACCCTCCTAGCAACTTATTATCAAACAACCATAAATCAGTAAATGAACACCCTGAGGTCATACAAAAACACATAGAAAAGAGTCTTTCACTAGGTAGGATAGCTGGTCCTTTTTAAGAACCACCTTTTGAACATTTCGTGTCATCCCCAATAGGCGTCGTTCCTAAATCGGAGTCAGGAAAATTTAGGATAATCCATGACTTGTCTTATCCCAGAAATGCTTCTGCAAATTCAGGTGTGCCAAAAGAAAATTCACAGGTTCACTATGATTCGATTGATGATGTCATAATATTGGTTTATCAGTTTGGTAGAGGTTGTTTAATGGCTAAGTCAGATATAGAGGACGCTTTCAGGATAGTTCCTATGAATCCTACAGATTATCATTTGTTAGGCTTTTCTTGGAATGTAAATTACTATTTTGATAAATGTTTACCTATGGGGGCAAGCAGCTCATGTCAAATTTTTGAACAGTTTAGTTCAGCTCTACAATGGGTAATGCAAACAAAATACAAAGCAGGAGGAATGTCCCACATATTAGATGACTTCTTTTTCATTGGTCCACCCGATTCAAAAAAATGTCAAAATGATCTTACCAACTTTGTTTCTTTGTGTAACCGTATAGGTGTCCCTATTAAGAATGAGAAAACACAAAGTCCTACGACTACTCTTGTAATCTATGGTATCGAAGTAGACTCTGTTGCTATGGAATACCGACTGCCAGTGGAAAAAGTGTTAAAAGTAAAGTCAAAGCTGAATGATACTAAGTTTAGGAAGAAAGTTACGTTAAGAGACTTGAAGTCTCTTATTGGTCTGCTAAGTTTTGCATGTTCTGTAGTAGTTCCTGGAAGGGCATTTCTAAGGCGATTAATTGATTTGACCTGTGGTATCAAAAACCCATTCCATTACATTAGACTAACTTGCGAAACTAGGGCGGACTTGGACATGTGGTATTCTTTTATTGAGTATTACAATGGAAAATCCATACTCCTTCCCAACTATTGGTTATCTTCAGAACACCTCACACTTTTCACAGATGTTTCTGGATCGGTAGGTTTTGCTGCAGTTCTGGCTAAGAATTGGTTTGCATCCAGATGGGATGAGAATTTAAAACATTTCCAAATTGCAATCAAGGAATTGTTTCCAATAGTTTTAGCTATTGAGATATGGGGTCAAACACTGTCAAACAAAAGAATTCTGTTCATGTCTGACAATATGGCTGTTGTTGAGATTATCAATAAGCGAACGTCAAAAGATAAAACACTTATGAGGCTAGTTAGGCGTTTAGTTCTTTCAACTCTCAAATACAATATACATTTCAGATCAAAACATATTCCTGGGAAACACAATCAAACAGCTGATCATCTTTCACGTTTCAAATTTCAGGAAGCTTTCAAGTCAGCTCCACACCTTTGCCAGCATCAAACACCAATACCACCACATCTTTTGACAATTTAACACCAGTAGCTCAGAACATTTTGACTGCATCCCTAACACCCAGCACAAGAGCATCATATCATAGAAGCTGGAAGATGTTTCAAGTATGGTCAGCAGGTGCAGTTACCTTACCTATTTCACCAATAGTGTTATGCAATTTCATTGCCCATTTATTTGCCAACAAATACTCACCTAGTAGCATTTCATCACATACATGTGCAATAGGGTTTATACACAAGATAATAAATCTTGCAGATCCAACTGAATCTTTCCTCGTTAAAAAGATTTTACGTGGCTGTCACCAGCTAGCCCCTAGTAAGGATACCCGCTTACCTATCACAGATGTAATTTTGAGTAAACTTTTAGTTGCATTGGATCATACGGTTCAGAATTTCATGCATAGGCTTTTATTGAGATCAATCTTTTTGTTGGCATTTAATGCATTTCTTCGTTTGGGAGAAGCAGTGGTTAAGTCTAATCAGGCTCCAGGGAAGGTCATTCAAATGTCTGATGTTTCTTTCGAATTAAGACAGGGAATATTAAGTTCAGTAAATATTACCTTAAAACACTATAAGACTAATACAAGCAATACCACTATTCTGATTTGTTTGAAGGCTTCACAGGATACAATGAGCTGTCCAGTGCAAGCTCTGCACCTTTACACACAGAAATTTGGGCATACATCTGGTCCACTGTTTCAATTCATTGATGGTCAACCAGTATCTTATTCATTTGTAAATAAACATCTAAATTCAGCAGTATCTTTCATTGGTCTGAATCCAAAATTATATAAAGGGCATAGCTTTCGAATTGGGGCAGCAACGCATTGCAGCAAAATTAGGTTTTTCAGAAAATTCTATTCAAAAAATGGGGAGATGGAATTCGGATGCAATTAAAAAGTATATAAGATTAGAAAGTTTTCATCTGTAAGAGACAAGTCAATTACTTATAGGCAGTGTAGAATTTAAATTGTGTGAAATTCGTTGAGATGACTTCAGGCCAGAAGTTGTCTGCTGAAAATCATATGGTCTGGGGCAATCTATCATGAACTGTAGTTTTTGCAAAGTTAACCTTCAGGCCAGAAGGTGTCTGCTGAGGTCTATCATGAACTGTAGGTTTGGAGAAGTTCAACTTTCAGGCCAGAAGTTGTCTGCTGTTAATAGGTAGAGAGCTAGGGTTTAAAGTATTACGGTACCAAAGATTGTCAGTTTAATTTTTATGCTATTTCATTTATAGACATGTTTTAAGCTCAACTCTTTTAATTACATTTTTTATTTGCATGTTAATATCAGTCATTATCTATATATAATCTTGGTGCTGCAATTGTTAATAGAAGAACAATGTGCCTACCTCTGAGTTGATCAAGTGCAACAAAAATGGACTGATTTGAATGCGCAAAATTATTAGTATCTTGGTGACTTTAAGTTTATTGTAATATACATGTAAAAAGAACAAAGTTATAATGTGTGTCCTCTTTATACAAGTTCACTTTGGATGGCAGTGTGTACAAACATTGCATGCTTGTTCTTTGGCAGTTTTTGTCTGCCACCTTTTTTGCTGATTGTTATTTTTTACATTCTGGATTGTTTATGTGGATTTCCTTGATGTAATAATTGTTACACTGGGGAGATCAACTAAGGTTTTGTACAAATTTACACATTTTTTCAAGAGTGATCTCCCCTTTATCTGATGTATTTTATGATTATCTTTCGTCATTTATATATGTATAATAAATGACAAATTCATCCATCATACTTTGTGTTTGTGTTACTTTAATATGGATGTGATATGATTTACATAAGGTTATAGGTGTGTGCAAAAAACTAGCTTCAGTGAACTTGTAAAATTAGTTTAATTACACTGGAGAACATAAAACTGCATTATTGTAAATAATAGCATTTATGTACTCATGTAATGATATTTGAGTTTATACTTTTAACAGGATAATCAATCCGTTTTTATCCGTGTTTTGTTTTTATGTCAATATTGGAGCGATCGATAGGGGGTAATTTTATCAACCAATCAGAAGAGACACCGAGTGTAGATTCTACGTCACTTTTTCTTTTGATTCGATCGCAGTAAGAAGGGTTTTCCAAGTGTTGCCCACCAACAACCCCGATCATTATACCACCTTTGTACATCGATATACATATGCAATGTAAAAAGTAAATGGATAAATACATATTGTGATATTGTAATATTTTTATGTTTGGGCAGTTTTTTATCTGATAAGGCAGTTTTTGTCTGCCACCTTTTTTGCTGATTGTTATTTTTTACATTCTGGATTGTTTATGTGGATTTCCTTGATGTAATAATTGTTACACTGGGGAGATCAACTAAGGTTTTGTACAAATTTACACATTTTTTCAAGAGTGATCTCCCCTTTATCTGATGTATTTTATGATTATCTTTCGTCATTTATATATGTATAATAAATGACAAATTCATCCATCATACTTTGTGTTTGTGTTACTTTAATATGGATATGATATGATTTACATAAGGTTATAGGTGTGTGCAAAAAACTAGCTTCAGTGGACTTGTAAAATTAGTTTAATTACACTGGAGAACATAAAGCTATTTCCGATTCTTCTTATAAGTTTGGAGATTTTCTGCTGACAGCTAGTAGTTGAACTCGTAGCAGGAATATTTATTTGTAAATTTTATGTCTTTTATTGAGAGTCTTTCCTTTTTAGTATGGTCAAGAGAATATATGCATGTTCAGGCCAGTCGATACGTTCCTCAAATATCTGTTTTGTAAATCTTCATGATGTATGAAAAATATTAAAATCTTAAATAACTGTTTGATTTCTTACCAGGTTTCTAATTGTCTTTAAGGTACTTCAATCCTCATGTTACGAGAATCGAGCATTGACTGATTAAAAATGCTTATAAACATTCAAAACACAAAAATGTGATATTGATAAAATAAGAATTTTCCCAAAAGAGTTACATAGTAAACATTTTAGATAAGAAATAATTAATTGACAAAACCTTGGAAAAATTATATATTAATGAGGAACGTCTAGCATTCCTAAATTATTTAATAGTAGTGCCAATTTATATACGTCAGTATTTGTATTGTCTCTTTCCAAAGGGTTGAAACGTGTCAATTTTACAAAATGTTATTCATTTTCGCTGTTGTATTACTGATTAAAAATTTAAACTTAAAGCAGATTTTTTGTTATCAATACAGAACAGGCGTTCCGCAACTTTACACAATTTTCATTCAATATCCATTGAATTTACACATTGGCAAATATTATTTGCTTTAAATGTAGGTGAATTGAAAAGAGATAATCTTTCTATTGGATATCTAGCACAAAACTCTGTAAACTGTGTATTCTTGTCACCTTGGGGCAAGTTCACAGTTATTTTAGAAATGCCATTTTAGCTCAGTTCCTTGTATAAAATCTTTTTTTGTACAAAAGTTTGTGGGGCAACTAGTTAGAAGAAATGTATCTCTATGTAGTGACAATCCATTAAACAATGATTTTCCTTATCGTAAAGTCAAAACTCTATAGTATTAGGAAGAGAAACCATCATAATCAGAAGTTTATTGTGCTCAATAGTAAAACGATGGTATTGTAATATCGACAGAAAATAAATAACATGGAAAAGATGTTATTATCAATATCATTAAAAGGAACTGAGATGGTCATTTGAGATTTTTAAGGAACACTTCGTCTTATTTTGTTTAGTATCAATCAACAAAGGAAACAACAAATGCTTGTCGTGTGTTACGTTTACTGTATGTTTCCGCAGTCAGGATCCTACAAAACAAACTATACATACTTTGATATCTCTCTTATTTATACTCTGTTACGAAATCTTTCCAGTGTACCTCCACATATCAATGAATGGGGAAAAGACCCGGATCCAAGTGATTTTTCAGAAGTAGCAAATATAGAAAGAATAAGAATGCTTAGAAATAGGTTTGGTCATAATCAGTCTATAACATCATCAGATGTCGATTTCCGCGATATCTGGTCCAAAACAAAGCGAGTCATTTGGGACCTTGATATGATTTGCAAATGGAGAAAAATATGAAAAAGCTATTGTCCCTTTGAATAAATGACAATGGATCCGAATGAGAGTAATGTTCGGAAGAAAGAACTAAAAGGAAAACACGAGGAAGAAATGTCTTGTAAAAAGGAAATAAATAAATTTAAACATGAGTATATGTATCGCACCATTTTTTTTTTTTCTGTGTGTCACTAATAGATCCACACTTACATGTATGATACCTTTTAACAGGCGCCTGTCTGTTTCGCCTTTTCCTTTGTCAAACCCTACATATCTAGAACTATTAGCTATATGGATTTGATATTTTGCATGAATATAGTATATCACTATAGCGTCTGTAAAAAACAATGGTCACCGATTTCTTGACCCTTGGCATTTGACTAACTTTTCTAAATAGTTTAAAGTGTGGATATACAGCATAATTTTGATATTTTAGAGGTATTTTAATGCACCTCAGCAACTGCACGCTTTGAAATTTAATTTTGAGTAGCAAGATTATGATAATTAGGATTGAAATTTGGTTATGAGCTCATAATTCTGTAGTTAAAAACTGTTTGGTATGTAGTCACAAGTACCACATACACGTATTCTTAATCTTATGTAAATATATCGGGAATGTGTAGACTGATATTTGCAGAAGAGACGGAATTGAATCTTTTTTTTTTTGGGGGGGGGGGTTTAGAAACTCACATTAATGACACGATAACAAACTGTTTTTAATAATTAAAAAAATCGTTTGAATTATTGGAAACCATATATTTTGCATTGTCGGATTCTATCGCAGTCTTAAACAATCCATTGATGCTTCCTTTGCAGACAAATGCATGAACAAGCATGATAATAAAAAATGAAAAGCTGATGATGAATACTTTTGTCAGTCCAATAGTGTTTAAGGACTTTTTTTTAATTATCTTAATATGGTGCAAAAAAAGAGGTAAATCTGTAAAATTACATGCGGGGACTTTTCTTTTAAATGTTCAAAAAAGGCACCAAGTACTGAAGTCGAAATATGGTGATGTCATCAACGTTACTTGTTTCATCGCACCATCGTACTATGGATTTAGAGAGAAAAACCAACAATTGTACAATGTCTGAAAAAAAATGAGTACATGTTCAAGACAAACATCAAAAATTTTTCTTTACATTCTGATTTAATTTTTTTATATGTCGTTTGAATATGGAATAGCAGATGATTACGAACAGTGATTGAGGTATAAAAAAAATACAATGAATGAAAAATGACAAAGAAAATGCAAGCCATAAAGCACAGTAATTGGAAGTTTTTATTTCTCCTTTCAATGATTACTTGAACAAACATTTCTGTCTTATATATTTCATAATAAAAAATCTTTAAAAGAATCTACCACAAAAAATCCAGGAACACTAATGAGGGGAGCAAATGTCTCTGAAAATTTGTCATTAAGTGTGATTTATATGTAGAATTTCAGGTAATTTAAAAATAAATCACACAGACTAATTTGTAACAAACAAAGACATTCGGTTTTGCTTTTGGTGATCTAAGAAAGAGGAAAATGCAGTAGAAGAAATGCAGACTAACCCAAATATTCCAGAGAATATATTTAAAGAGAGTATAATGTCGAATTGTATTTAGTAAGAAATCCTTTTTCTGAAAAAAAGTTATACAATCAGACAGACGAAAAGTTACTTGTAAAAACAATAATCTTTCAATGAGCTTTAGCCTATATGTTGTTTAAAACAAAAGAATATTTATATTGTCTCTTATTAGAACAACATGAATATGACTTGAAAATTGTAGAAAAGTCGACAAAAGATATGTTGAACCTCGTTTCTTCCAGAAATTGATGCAAAATATCAGTAAAAGTAATATCGTTTTACTATTTGGGCCACCCGGGTTTTGTAAAACAACAACATTTCGCCTTGTTGCAATTTAATATCTAGATAGATATTCACGATGGTTTTAATTTCAATATGTATGCGATTTATCATTTTTCAGCGTAACTAAACCCATTATGAATAATATAATTAGTTTTTAAAAATGTTTCAAATGCTTTTAAGAAACTTAAATTTATATTTTACAGCGTTAAATCAAAACAATCGCTATTGGTCCTTTTTTAAAAATTGTGAAATTTTGATACTTCAGGATTAAAACGACCTACAGTATATATTCCAAATGCAGTGTTGTTCTACTACTCTGTACTAGTCTACGAACTATGACATTTTGACAATTAATTGTAATCAGTTCACTGTTTCAACTAAATGAAGACTGACTCTATGACTTTGTGTATGTGTTGCAAGATTCCATTTGTATTCTATCATTGTTTGAGATGAGTGATATATGTTTTTGTTTATTTTCAGACATGCATGGTTCTTTACTTGAAAAATGGAAACAAGAAGACAACCTTTACTTCGAGCCATAATTTTAAAATCCTTAATGGAAAAAGTGAAAAAGGAATCCTGAATTTTGGAAATGGTGGGCCTGGCTGCGGAAAAACGGCTACAATCCATCATATTGCTTTGCAATTTAAAAATTGTGAATGTGAAGTGGTTCCTGTTGCAAAAGTCAAAGAAGTAATAGAATATGGAAATATACATAGAAAACAAATTTTCACGTTGAACATTGCTTTTAGGAATATTTGTTTCAAATAACGTCTTTATGACAAATTTAAGCAATACTATGAAAACATCTGTACAATGCTGGGTGGTTACTCCAAACTTCTATTGACGAGCAGGACCGTCGTCAAGATGGAGGCTCAGAGTTGCGGGTAACAAAGTGCAATCATGGAAAATATATTCAACCAGGATGAAGAGGAAAACACCCTAACAATTAGCGATAGAATGGTAATTTTATTATATCATTTGAATGGAACTTCCTCATTCTCAAAACTCGAAGAATACGTAAAGTGGAATAACAATATGATCATGTTCCCTTTGCTCTTTAAATTCATTTCATCAATCCTGATTATGAAAGTGAGGGTTGTCAATTCTTCAAGGAACAATGTCAGCTTATTTTGAAAAAATTACAAGGATTAGAGAAGGAAAAAAAGAATCCAATATGCTGGAGCAAAACGTAATACACATTTTATATTTGGGGCTTTTACTACACCCCTACATGAAGCTGGTAAAGCAAATATGGCGGATGTCATTCAAGCCTTGTATAGACATGATATCGACTACAGAGCTAAAAACGATGAAGACATAACACCGTTGGAAGCTGCAATTTGGATGGGACGAAAAGAAATATACATCATTTAATAACAGGAGAAAATTTCACCAGGAATGGAAGAGGAGATGAACATTTCTTTGAAGTTGTAAGAAAATTGCGGTCCTGGTATCTCAGACTTAATATCAAAGATGAAATCGAGGCAGCAGATAAAGACGAAATCTTAAATGTTACATCTGCATCAGTCTTTCATGATGTTCTTGCACATAATAGGTAGAAATCTCTAAAGGGTTCATTGTTTCTTGTTTTACGCGGGACCGTTTTCTTAGAAACTCTCAATGAAGAGCAAATAATGGGCAGATTCACTTACTAGGATAAGATTTCAGTGAGTTTGGACACACACATCTGTTACATTATATTATTGAAAATGGAAATTCCAGTTGCATCAAAACTATAGTTGATCATATTTTCCAAACAGCATCGAAAGCCGAATATCATAGGAGTCTTTTGTAAAATCACTAACAACATTTGATTCGGAAAATGACTTTTGGAAATATCTTGACAATTTTGACGAGATAAGTCAGATTGCTTAAAGTGATTGCTACATGAACCACCAAATGGACTATACTGAATCCATGTTTTATTTTATTCTAGGTAGCATTCATAGCAATGAGACATTAATTTGTTTTTCTTTGATCGAGGAACAATCTGACTATAGAATTCACATTGAGAATCTTGAATGTACATTGAGGTTGTATATCAAACCAAGAATGAGGAGGCATTCATTTCTTTAGTCTTCTTGCAAATTTGTTAGTTCAATTCTCGAAAAAAGTTATTTCTTGGAGTAAATCCAAAATAAACGTATTAAAGGATAAGAAAAGACTAGAAGAAACAAAATAATATAACATTTATCATGTAATGCAATCTGACCCCTTAAATTTAGATATAGCATAAAGGAGGTACCAAAAAAGGGTGGGATGATGGAAAATACACGCAACAATCTATTGCAAATTTGATCTTCCCACCCAAGAGACTTTTTCTTTAAATTCCGAGGAAATAATTTAATATCGAATATTTTAATTATAAGTGGAGTAATAAGTTAAACATGTATATAAAAATTGCTTTAAATTAAATCCTTAACGTTGTTATCATATTGTAAATTTTATTACCTTCACTGCTCAAAGACCTGAAAAGATTTTTTGATAAGATATTAGTCATTCTCTCTGGCTTTAAAATTCTTTCAAATTGCTTTTAATCCTACAGTTTTTGTCATATTTCAATATACTTTAGGCAAAAAGTAAACTACACAGTACTTGCTCAGCTTTTTTTGTTGTGTCTCTACCGCGACCTACTTAAATAGATAAAATATACATAGGTAGGCACTTTTTCGTTGCCATACTCTCGTCAATTTGATTGAATGATTGATCGTATATTGTTTAACGTCCCTATCGAGAATTTTTCACTCGTATGGAGACGTCACCGTATGTCAGTGAAATGCTTCAAATTTTGCCCTTTACTCGGCACTTAGGGCCATTGAGCAGTGAGGGATCTTTATCGTTCCAACGCCTGTCGCTGACATGGGGACTCGGTTTTTAAGGTCTCATCCAAATGACCCGCAACTTTCACTTCAAAGAGCCGAGCGCATGGCGAAGGAACAGTTGCTTCCCATTTTATGGACTGGGTCAGTCGCGGCCGAGATACGAACTCACAAACCCCCGATCACGGAGCGAGCGCTCTACCCACTGAGCTACCGTAAACGGTTCGTCAATTTAAAGAGAATATTGTGGGTTAATTAGATGAGAATTAAAAAAACCTAGATACGATAATCAGGATTCAAATTCATACATATTCATATTTATATTCAAAAGTTATCACCAATATTAAAATAAATGTGGCAGACACAAATGACATTAAATTATTACTAAATTTTCGAAAAAGCTAGGAACAATATATAGTCACATATGTTTTCTGATACATTTTCCTGTTCAGATTGTTGATTCTTACTGAATTCCATTTGTTTACTAATTATATTGAACTCAGACCAAAACTGTTCGATCAGTTCAGCTAACGCTGATAAAAAAGACTGGAGGACTCAGAAAATTCTATTGAGAATTGACAAGAATTTTCTGATTTGTTTTGCACAGAAGTTAAAAGCAAGAAGAAAAATCATTGTTAAATTTGTATTGTAATCGTTCTCTCTTCTTCTCTTCTCTGAGTGTCGGGTTTCAGAACGTTGAGTCCGTCATTTCACCAGACAAAAAAGCAGATAAGAACTTGAATTTTTCGTCTGAACTGTCCATCAAAATAAAAGTATATAATTGGTTTTAGAGGATATCCAAAAACATAACCCGTCTAAGCACTGAAATGAATTTTTTTTTACCTATTCCTTCGTGTTACTGAGAGGAGGAGGTTACGATTGAGGTGACATTCAAACACCATGTCAATATCTTGGCTGTTTAGATAGTGAAAAACAAATATGTTACGATGTTTTCTGATTTCCAATTTTGTTTTGATCCACCAACACATTTTAGAAATAAAAGTCGTAGGTATCCAGGCTTTTAAAAAAATTGAACAATTTTCATACATGTAAGGTGAATAAATTTCTCCATTTACTTCGATTTTAAAAAGCATCGTGTACGAAGATTTTCAAATCATTGCAAAACACCGTTAATCACTTTTTATTTCATATCATATTAATAAACATTGGTCTTTAGTTAGATTGAAATGAACCTAAAATTCGTCTATAAATATGTTATATTAACATACTTTTCTGGGGAAAATTGTTGCCTTTGAATAAGATTTTTCTAGTAACTATTAAGAAACTTGAAACACGGTGGGAGGTATTAAATGAAAATTGTTGCATGAACACATTAAATTTTTCAAGCTTCGTTTTGAGACTTTTTGAATTAAATGTTAATTCAAGAGTTTTCCTTCCTAGCTGAGGATTGGAGAACATTAAGATTAACTTTTGGATGTTTTCAGCGCCTTTGAACACATGTGTATTACTGAAATTTCTACCGCCGCCATACTTTATTTACTTGTATATGCCCCAATGATACTTCAAGGAGCTTCTATCCATTTAACCGTAGTTATTTTGGCGTACAATTCTTCTGTATATTTTGTTTGATTAAATTTTAGATATGCTTCAAAAGTGTTCATTTATGATTTCTTGTAAAAAAAAATTACATAAGATTTACGAGAGTAATATTTCGCTATGGGATGGTAATTATGTGTGATTGGTTATCGGGTACCGTTGAATCTCTCTTTTCCTTTGGGTCCTGAAGAAAGACCATTAGTTTTGTTCTCATTTAGATATCTACTTTTCGGTATCGCAGTGACTAAATATATAGCACTTAACTAAATTAATATTACAAGTCATTGTTCTATGTTCATTTATTTTTATTTTACAAATCAAAAACCAATTGTCCTTAAAAGTTAGGGAATATTTCTGATGAATGCTAGTAGTTGAACTAATAGTAGGAATATTTATTTGTAAATCAAGACGCACGTCATTCGTAGGGAGCATATCTGTTTTGATTTGGTCTGTAGAATTTATACATGTTAATTATTTAACGAAAGTAGCGCCAGTTTATATCTGTCCAAGTCACTATTTATACTGTCTTTTGTCCAAATGTTTATGACATATCAATTTTAAACCATGTTTTTCATTTCTGCTGTTGTTTTACTGAATAAAAATTTAAACTTCATGTACTTTTTGTTCTCCACACAAGGTAGGCGTACCGAAGCGTTACACAATTTTCATTCAATAGCCATTTCATTTACACATTGATAAATATTATTTGCTTTAAATGCAAGTGAATTGAAGAGGAATAATACGTTTTGTTGGATATCTAACATAAAACTCTTTAAACTGTGTATTCTTGTCACCTTGGAGTAAGTAAACAGTTCATATAGAAATGCTATTTTAGCTCAATTCCTTCTATAAAATCTTTACTGTACAAAAGCCGTTTATAGTGGCTACTAGTTTGAATAAATGCATTCTTTAATGTGTGTGACAATCAAATAAACAGTGATATTTCTGATCTAAAAGTATAATTTTTAAAGTATTACGAGGTAAACCATCATGATCAGAACAAGAGTGTGCTCAATAGTAAAACAGTGAAAATGTTAAATCGACAGAAAATAATCAATATCGAGAGAATGTTATTATCAATATCACAAAGAAAGTAAGTTCGTCTTTTGAGATTTTTAAGGAACATGGCGTCTTCTTCTTCCCAGTATCAATCAACAAGGGAAACAACAAATGCTAGTCGTGTGGGACGTTTACTTTATGGTCCGTGTATTGATCAGTTCCGGGATTTACTGGCTCACCACTTTACTCCCGGAGCTCTTTATGTGAGACTTCAGCAAGAAAGAGCTCTATCGAAGAAGAATTCATTTCTAAATAGATTATCTTCGGAACAAAAACTCCTTCTATTTCCAAAGTCAGGATCTTACAATCCAAACTATACAGACTTTGATTTCACGCTTATTTATACCTTATTACGTAATCTTTCCGGTTTACCTCCACATATTAATGGATGGGGAAAGGTTCCGGATTCTAGTGACTTTTCCGAAGCAGCAAACATTGAAAGAATAAGAATACTTAGAAATAAGTCATGCCATAAATGTAATCAGTCTAAAGCCTTATCAGATGTCGATTTCCAAGATATTTGGTCCAATATAAAACAAGTCATTCAGGACTTGGATAGGATTTTATCTAATGGAGGAAAATACGAAAACGATATGATCCCCATAGAATACATGACAATGGACCCAGATGAAACAGAGTTTTGGAGAAATGAGCTTAAGCGGAAACATGAAGAAGAAATCTCATGCAAAAAGCAAATAAAGAAATTTAAACGTAAGTACATTGAGTTATGTTTAATTTTTAATCACAATACTAAGATCGATTTCTGTCAGATGTCAAAGTTTTGAAAACAAATTTACCAAAAAAAACGTAAGAGTAAGAATTATTGTTTCTTGTCATAATCCTTATATTTCCCAAACTTAATTAGAGCTCTAGTTTGTAAGCAGCGTTAATGTGGTGGTTCTTTGTCCTTTTACAATACCAGAGCGTTTTGGCAACCCGACATATCTTTAGTGTTTTTGAAATTTTTCTCTTTTTTAGCGACTCAAAGGCGTGAAACGAAGATATATCATAACGAAAACTAACACCTTAATTCCAAACAAACGTATTTCTTATTTCAGTATTTTCTTGATGGCAAAGCGTGAGACGTATTTGAAACTAAAAATCCGTACAGTGAGAGTATTTTTCTAAAATTGTATTGATTTTGTTCTTCCTTTTGTAGCGTACAAATGTCAACTTTTATAAGACCCTTTCTAAGACTTTAAAAACATTGAATCTTATAAAGATGATTAAAATGAAAAATGTTTCAGGAAAGAATTTCACGTTCAAGCTTTTTTTTTTTTTTTTTTTTGATGCATTTCAAATTAAACATTAATTTTTGGAGTTATCCTTCCTTGCTGAGGATCAGATCTCTTTAAAATGTCATTTGATTCCCAATTTACTGCCAAATTCCTGCTATTCTATACTTGCTTAAATCTTATATAATGATATTTTTTTCTTATTAATATTACATCATTATATTTCTACGCCAAATCTTACCGCAAGTAGTACCACACTCTAAAGTTTTTGCGGACAATGGTAAAGACATTTTTCTATGACGTGAAAATTAAGTGTATATTGCATAGGTATTTAATAGGTTGTAAAGAATTAATAATATGATATTTGATATAACTAGCTGAAAAATAATATTTTGAACAACTTTGCCGCAAGAATTTATTATAATATTTTTCACGGTCACAAAATTATAAAGGAAAAACGCGTGGACCATCTAATTTTTAAAGGGACCAGTCCCTTATTCATTCCATTGGATGAAAGATGTTGTAATTTTGCACAAATTTTGTTCGATATGCATTTTCTAATCATTTACAGTAAAAGAAATATCGTGAAAAAGACTTTGAAAGTTTTGAATTTTTCAATATATTTTTTGGACAATAGTGAGCGCCGAAATGCGGCATTTCCAGTAAAAATAAGATAAGTTATACATATTCACAGACATACGTCTTTCATTCATAAAAGTTTATGTTTCTATCCAGCGTCATTCATGAGATAATCTAAGGACAACCCGACCTTTTAACAGCATAAAATTGGCAATATCTATAAGACCGAAAATGACGTCATAAAAAGTGCAGAATGTTCAAGTGATAATACATTAGTCCTAAAATTAAATGGAAATCAGTAAGACGTTTTCGAAAAATTGTGTGCACAAAATCGGTAAGACAAAAATTATCAAAGTGAAAAAAGAAACCAAAGGATAAGAGAAAGGTCTTCTGCCGAAGACGAAAGACCTTAATGATTATCCTACAACAATCTTACATATACCTTTCCAGGGTTGAACTAACATAGCATAAAAAAGCTTCTTTTCTAAGTTAATATTGTATGTCTTAGACTGATATTTTTTTTTTGTTTATTGCACTTTAATTTTAGTAATAAGAAAAAATGAAATCTAAACATTGATATTGAGCTTTAAACCTTCAATAATTACATTTAATCTGATAAAAATATTTCAATAAAACCGTTGTGAAATTTAAAAAGTAAGGAAATGTCCCAAGTAAATCATCTGGGGAGAGGGGTTCTGACACATTTTGACTACGTTAAAATTTTTCAATATTATCGTCGTAAAATGAAAAAAAATAAAATAAATAAATTTTAAAAATGTACCCAAGATGTGCAAGTAAAATATCATTAGTGAAGAAGTCCATGCACCCCTAGTGGCTTCCATATAATCTTTGAATCTTAATAAGTGCTTGTTTTAAAGTAAGCATCAATTAAACTTCTTAACTTCAAACTATCACAATTCTACCAGTGTTATGATTTTTACATCACATAACAAGCCAGATTCGGCCGTTACCTTATCTTCTCCTTTTACTCGGTACCAAACATACCTCATATGAAAAAAGAGCACATTTTGCAATTGTGATTTGAATCACAAGTCTTACAACTGTTACGTTAACAGAGATTGTCAATTACACTTCAGGTGATTTAGGAAAAATGAAGACGAAAGTAAGGGAAATTCGCACAAAGTCTCAAAGTGAGTAGTGTGTAAATGTGTTTATAAGCCAGCCAATTTCAGGATCTTTTTATAAACAAGATCTGTTAACGATCTCTTTTGAAATACGGGAAAAGTAGTAGAACACGCTTTTATCAAAGTGTCAGTGAAAACAATTTTTCGTCTTTAATTTAAAAGTTAAACTTAATATATGAATAAACCTTAAAGTCCGGAATATAAAAATCAATGTAAACGTCATTTTGTAATTAGCCTGTTCCATTTTAATAATGTCGACTGTTAAAAGACACTGCAAGGCAAATCATTTGAAATAGTATTGTTCTTTATCCCTAGTATGAAATCCAGAAGTCCTTCATGTTATGGCAAAAAATTCAGTTTTTCCTCTTTCTGTTTAGAATCACATGAGAAGCTACTAAAACAATGGAGGAAGGACGATGAACGATACGTCGAGCCTCATTTTTTTCAGAATCTGATGCAAAGTATCGGTGAATCTAAAATCATTGTACTCACTGGGGGACCGGGATGTGGTAAAACAGCAACCTCCCGCCATGTTGCAATCAAATTGCTTCAATCTCATTTCACGATAGTTTCAATCAAATATCCGAAAGAAATAACTTTTGGGGACCCTGAATTAAAACAGGTTTTTGTCCTTGATGATGCATTCGGAAATATTTGTTTGAAAGAGCAACTTCACACTGAATTTGAAAGATATTTTGAGGATATTTGCAACATGCTTGACTCAAAATCTAAACTGATTCTTACAAGCCGAAAAACAGTTTTTATGGAGGCTAAACGGTTGATATTTCTAAACAGTTTTACTTACAAAGTATTTGATTTTGGAGATGACGAAAATGAGTTAACAAAACAGGACATGTTGTCTATCTTATCTGCATATGAAATTGATATCAATCCCTTAGAACAAGAATTACAGAAGGTCGTTGGAGAAAGCGACGTGTTTCATATGTTTCCACTGTTGTGTAAATTATTTTCTACGAATTTGGAATACAAAAGAAAAGGATGTTCATTTTTTAAAGAACCATATCCAATTATTATGAAGCACTTGGAAGAAATGGAAAAAGAAAGGAGATTATCTTACGCAGCTCTGGTTTTATGCATGCTGAATGAAGGGCTTATTTCTGAAAATGTCTTGGACACTGAATTGGTGCCAAAAGAGACAATATATCGATGCTGTAAAATACAAAGTTCGACAGATAATTGGGAAATAATGGAAGCTGTCTCTCAGATGGTAGGGACATATCTCACTGAGTGTGACGGAGAATTCTACTTTGTTCATGACTTACTTTTTGAAATTGTTGCTTGTCACTTTGGAAGAAATTTTCCAAAAGAAATTATTAACCTTATGACCAGCGAATTTATTTCACAACGATTAACTCTTGAGGACAAAAAAGAGGAAGACTTTCTGACAATTAAAATTTCAGAGAGCGAGTACAACAAACTAGCCGAAAGACTGTACCGAGATCTAAAAAATCTTAAACTCTACAGCGTTTTTGATTCAGAGTTTCTTCACAATGAGAAAATCTGTGACCATTTCTTGTCACTTCTTAGCAGAGATACAGATGTTGATATAAAAGACTTCTTTTTGTCTTTGAATACAGACTTCAAAGATTATACAACCATGCGAATGCCTAATAAGAAAACGCTTGATTCAACAGAAGAGTTGCATTTTAATATGAAAATGCTTATAGAAGATGCAGAAAAAGTTTTTTGGTTTTATGAAGACGAGGAATATGGTGCTTATTCTAACAATTGTCAGATTCGACTTATAAGTTGGATCATTGCCTTTGGGCATAATAAGATTCTCAAATACATTGTTGACCAAATGATTTCCCGAAATGAAGAATTGGAGACAGTGTTTGGGAAAGATCTCATGAGTCAAACAAGATGTCTTGTCTTAGCTTGTTATTCAAAAAATCCTGATATTGTCAAACTTGTTTTGAAGCATACAGATCCAGCATGTAGGAATATGAATACACATCAAGAAGAAGAATCTGTTTGTATACCAATGCATAAACTAATAACCCCATTGACACTCTCTATCTTATTAGAAAGTTCTGATATATTGGATATCATTTTAGATGCGGAAGTCAATGTTAATGCTTTTGGCGTTACTTGTTTAAGTCCACTGCTTATTGCAATATACAGGTCTGATTTGAATACTGTTCAAAAATTGGTAGCAGCTGGTGCTAATGTTAATCAATGTTCATGTGATGAATTTCCACTTATTGTTGGATCGATGCAGAATAATACTGAAATTGTTGAGTTTCTAGTAAAAAATGGAGCTCAGTGCAATTTTCGTATGAGAGAAGATTACACAGCTCTTTATTTTGCCTCGAAATATGGAAATATGAAAATGTTAAAGACACTTTTTCAGTTTGGTGCAGATTACTCTATATATAAGGAGAGAGACAAATCTCCTTTTTGTATTGCTGCAAGGGAGGGACATCTTTCTGTACTAGAGCTTCTCCTTGAACATGGTGCAAACTGCAACTACGTCGATAAATTTGGTTGGACACCCTTAAGACTTGCTTCAGCGAATGGGTTTTCAAATATCGTTTTGTACTTGTTGGAAAAAGGAGCAGACGTTATTCATGCCTTCCCTTTGTTCATGGCAATTGAAAAAAGGCACCTAGAGATATCAAAAATATTGATAGAAAGGGGAACCGATATAGATATGCTGATTAAAACCTCTGGTTGTTTTGATCCAGAACTATTAACATGCCTTCATAAAGCTGTAAAGGTAAACAATACTCAAATAGTAGAATTATTAATACAGAGGAAGACCACAGCTTATACAGTAAAGGATTCCGATGGCATGACTCCCTTGGAAGTATCTCTTTGGACAGGACATAAAGACATAACACAACTTTTAATTAAGGGAGAAAATTGTTATAAACAGGGGAATGGAAATAGCCATTTCTTTAATTTGATTGTAAACATTCGGGCATCTATATTATTCCTAAACGATAAAGATGAAATAAAAATTAAGGGCGAAAAAGCACCTTTATTTTTAAGTAGTTCATCGTTAATCAATGAGGTACTCTCAGAAGACAGATATGGATCAATGAAGGATTTACTTTCATTAGGGCTTCAAGAGGATCGGAGAGTAATCAAAGTTGGTCAGAAATTACTAAAATGGACTCCTTACTTTGAGTTTGATGAATATCCGTATTACAACTCATTGACACACTACATTGTTAAATGCGGTATTGATGTCCACAGTGTCATGTCCAATGTGAAACTCTCTAAATTAATAATAGACCATGTGTTTTGGAAGAAATCACCGTCTGAATATAATATGAAACCATTTCTTGGAAAAGGGAATGAGCCGACAAGATGGGATCCAATGTTTTCAATGATAAGGAATAAGCAAATCAAAGATTTAGGATCATATGAAATAGGGTATATAATGGATAATTCTGACTCCATTTTACATCTCTTATTAAGGTTTATCACTAACCTAAAATGGAAACTGTTCCTTGATGATGAACCAGAATCGGAGCTTTGTAACGATTTTGAATATATACGTGTTTCAGACGTTTTGTCGCATCTTAAAGTGAGAATGAGACGACATTCTTTTTAAGTTGTCTGTTTACAATTTACATATCATGGTGCAAACCAGTCTTATATACTTTATATGAGACAAAGACTTTAAATCAATAAATTTTAGTAGTATCTTTTGTATTACTTTGACTAGCTAGTTTATATAAATTCAATATTATGTTTTAAGGGGTCTGTTGAATTTTATTTTCTCTTCTTTGGTTTTTTTTTTTCTGAATGAAAATTCTTTTTGTTCAATAATCAGTATCTCCTAGAGTTTAAATTTTACGTGCATATTATACTTCCTTCCAAATCAAACTGAAGAAGACCATAATGTTCTGGATACAAATTGTGACAAATACTTCCATGAACTTTGACGTAAATTTTATTTTTTGACATTTTCAGTGTGAATGAATGCCTTTTCATGTCTTTTTGATTTCCAGGACACATTTTCACCTCATCTGAATCGAAATTAAATCAAGATTGGCGACAAAATATCATCCTTTTCACAACTTAAGTCATTGTTTTACCTGTACTGTTTGGAGACTAGAAAAGCTTATATTATGCAATAGAAAGGTATCCGTCTTTCTGTTAACATTTTTTTAATGCTACACCTTTTATAGTTCTGCTTTGATCCAATATAACTTGGCACACAGGTTGACTAAACTAAGATACCTTATTTATTGCATCGGATTTAGATTTCGATCAATAGCATTGCCATAGTTACTAAAATTAGAAGTTTCTGTGAAAATTTGTTCAAAGTGCCACTCCTCCTACACTTATGTACTGATTTCAATATAACCTTGCAAACATTAACCTAAATTAAGACATCCAAGTGATTTTATTGACTTTAGATTTCAATGACAGTGTTGTGATGGTAACCTAAACGAAAATATCTATGAAATTCCATTTAGAGGCTTCACTTTTCACTTGATTTCAATGTTACCTGGGCCAGATTTAGACCACCTTACGATACACAATTTAGTGCATTATTCATTTTAATTTCTATGAACGATGTTGCAATGGTTGATAAAAATAGAAATAAAAAGGTATGGTACGTTTTTTAGCACTATACATTTATTTTCTTATAAAGCTTAGAAATTGCTTGTAATATGAATTGAATAGATAAATTGAATAAATGATTTAAAGATATGGCATAAAGGAGGACCATTCTAGAAGCATGTCGTCATTGACTTGATATATCTCTAGGATTCGTGCAAAACACCCTCAAAATTTTTCATTTCTGTGGTTTTATTCGTTTGGATAATTGTGTCCACAGCCTTTGCTCCCTTTAATTTTTTTATAAAGTGTACAAAATGCGTTGATTAATTACTTATCGCATAATCCATGTTTTCGATGCACATAGTCTACGTTTTCTGAAAAAAAAATTCCCTGAAAATTGAATTCCTCTATAACAATTTAAGAAAATAATGAAAAATGCACAAGATCATTTTTTTTTATTTTTAATATGAAAAAAAACAAGCTTATTCATAGGGATGGGTATCGCCAAAAATTTCGTATCGCGATATATCACGATTTTTTCTCCACAATATCACGATAATATCATGATATTTTTAAAAGTAGTTTTTACAATGATTTTATATGAAAAGTCATTATTTTTCTAAAAAGAATGCCAGAAAAACAAAATTTTACTTTCTTGAAATTTTTATGTATATAAAATCAATTACGTTTGGACAGTAAGATGCCGTTCTTTTCACTTTTTACAACATCTTTTATACTTTCTGTAATTGTTATTGAAAGATTGAACAAATAAATGAATAATTTCTGGACTTTATAATATGTACCTAAAGACCGGTATTTAGGTCTCCGTATCACGATACGTATCGCGCAACAAAAAATCGCAATATACCGGTATACCGATAAAATCGCACATCCCTACTTATTCAGAGAATGTGTGTCCCACGCTCGAAAAAGTAAACCATGCGCAGTTCGGAGGGAGGGGGGGGGGGGGGGGGGGGGGGGGGATCGGTTCCCTTGACTGAATTTGTAGAATTATAAAATGTATACATGTATACTGAAGCAAATAAAATATGCAAATATGGATAATCTATAAAGATTTGATTGCTTATTCTTTATTATGTGTATACAAGATTCTTTTTATATGGGCTATTTATCACACTGTAATGATGATTTTATAAGTTTGTACAAGCCAGACCCCATATATTTTTCATTTCACAAACTGAATACTATCATTTAGTTTTAAAAAATATTTCGATAAAAAAATTCGGATAGTCCGAGATGCGAACTCGGGCCGTCTCACAAGTGACGCGAGAGGCATACCACTAGACCACGCGGAACTGCTTTAAACTGACACAAATTATATGCAAAGATGAAGTCCCATACATGCATATTTTCGAGTTCGATATTGTCCAAATTTTACACAATGCATGGTGTCTAATTTAACTTTTATCAAACAGTTCTAATAGATGTAATAAGAATATTTAAAAGTCCACCGAGAACCTGTTTTATACGTAATAACTCTCCTCATGCCCCTGTGCTAAAAAAGCGACATGTAACGCAATAAATACTAATAAAACAAACGAGACGGGACACTTTGAGAGGGGTATGAGAGGTCCTAGGGAGTTTTAGTATACAATTACATTGCAAAGCTCAAAATCTTCTCGAAATATCGTCCGGAAAGGAAAGTGTTTCATACAGACAGAATGTATCAATTTGCGACCTTGAACTTTGACCTTTTGACCTCAAAATCAATAGGAGTTTTCCTTAGGCCACAGGAAGTCGTTATGTAAAATTTTATTGCAAAAGCTTAAAGGGTTCTTCAGATATCTCGTGGAAACGAAAGTGTTATAACAGACAGAATGTGCAAATTTATGACCTTTGACCTTTTGACCTCAAAGTCCATAGATTATTGATATGCAAAATTTCATTGCGAAAGCTCAAAGGGTTCTCGAGATAACGTGTGGAAACGAAAGCGTTACAGACAGACAGAATGACGGATGGACGGACAGACCCAAATTAATATTCCCCATTTTCAAGCGGGGGACAAAAAATACGGGGCAAGATTTGTATAAAAACCGTACCTTGTTCCTTCTGTAAAATTCCTTTGAAATTCCTTCCCGTTCAGTTTTTGTCTGATTTTAATACAATCTGATTTAAATTAGATGTACTATCGTATACACGCTACAATAACAGTTAGTGTTTTGCGTATGCGATTAATTTCAATATAACTTGACATACAATTGGAAAACACTAATAATAGGTTAATAATTCAACGCTTCGGTTTTTGCCTTCAGTGAACCATGTTGTCTTGGGTTATTGACATTTAAGTATACTTTTTTCGAAACACTACATTTACAACATTTTTGGTTTGATTTCAATATCAATTGTCACACTAGTAGACTACAATAAGGGAATAATTCTATTTATTGCTGCCATTTTTGTTATAAATATAAACCAGAAGAGCTTAATGCCTAGGTCACATTTAAGCCGATGGTCGTGCGACTAAATTTTTCTGGTCTTGTCGGCTGAAAGAACAGGATCGGCCGACACAGCATCGGGCGACACGGAGCAGTCACATTATTTCCTAGGGACACAGATGACTTGGATAAATAACACAATTTTTTTTTCTTGAGAAATCGGAAATTTTTTTTTCATAGATCTATATTCAGATAGGTGACGTGAGTAATGTTTGCAAGGCAAAGTCGCAGAATATCTTATAAAATTTTGACTCAATGTTGAAAATGTGTGAAAACTTTGAATGGAATTGCATAAAAACGACAAATGGTGCATATCTAAGCAGCAAAGGATACTAAAGATTTCTTTATATCTTACGGATTAATTATTTTTGTTATTTCTGTTCAAAAAAATTTCTATCAATCCATGCATCAAAATTTTGTTTGTGTTATGTACCCTTAATATATTAAATATTCGCAAGTCGGCCAGTCGTCGCCCGATCATCGAGCTGTGAGCTACAGTTTGATTTTAACCGTCGGCCGAAATTTTCAACACCCTTTTTGTCCAACGACAACGACAGACTCAATAAACTGACCGCCGATGGTCGGACGATGATCGAAGGTTGGTCAACGGATTACTGCAGTTGAATAAATCGGCCACCGACGCATGAAAAATTATAACTTGGACGTATGGACACAAAATTGGTCGGCCGACTAAAAAATAGGTCAAAATCGACCAAGACAAAGGCCGATGAACTGTCGACTGTCACCCGAAGAATCCTATTTTTGCTTCAAAACCCGTCGGCCGTTGGTCGTTTTTGGAAATGTGACTGGGGTTTAAGTCTCAAAAGAAACTTCTGGTGTATTAAACAATTTTAAAATAATTTAAAACCTTTTAAAAGAAATACATATGCCAAAAATAAACCAATAAACTAAAGCTTTAAAAAAAAGTAGGTCAAACTCTACGGTCGATGTCAAAGTTCTTGGTACCAATGAAAAGTCATGTGGATAGAATATGTGAAGTATAGATTAAAGCTCTAGCCCTTACCCTTAAACAGTTATGGTCAAGGTTTGTTTTTTAAAAGTAGGGGAAACTTCAATGTATTTCTGGATCAATAAAATGATTTTTGCGACCAATATAAGTCCAGAATAAATATTTATTTCTTTTAACCTTATTTTATTCTTTTCGGACAATATCCCTTCGGTATACAATTTAATCGTCTGTCTGGAAACATGCCTTATCAAAGCAAAAATGAAATCAGAAAAAAATCATAATGTATTTATCTTCTGCAGTTAATTCAAGCTATTGACATTAGAACTTGACTGGAATTAATTGCCAAACATTACAATTCATATCTGACTTATACTTTTCAAAATATACTGAGTAAGTTGTACAAGTGGAACCAAGCTATATGATAAACGTGATGACTCTAATGTTTCTATCGTCAACTTCCCTTACTTATACAGCAATATTCCTTCATCACCTGCATGCAGAATATATATATTTCACTTAATTCGATACATGTATGCAAGAGCATGCTCTACGGATGGACAATTTCTAAAACAAGGTTATTATTAAATTATTGACAAGCGAGATGATGAAACAAGAACATCAGCAGTGTCGTTTAAAGTCATCATTTCGCAAGTTCTATGACCGATACAATGACCTTGTCAGCAAATACAATTTATCATTGAGTCAAATGCTGATTGCCGTGTTTCCTTCAAATTGTTGGTCCACTATGTCTACACTGAATTGACGACATATTTTTTCGTTATTTCCTGATCATGACAAGGAGCACACGGCGGGAGGGGCCGGTCAGCAGGGGATGCTTACTCCTGCATGGCACCTGATCCCACCTCTGATGTTTCTGAGGTCCGTGTTTGCTCTGCTTTTATTTTGTATTGTTTAATGGCCTTTGCGATTTAATACTGTTCGTTATCTCCAAATCATTCTTCAAGCACCATTTTACACTTTTGTTTGCGAAATGTAATTGCCACCATCACGTCATATATCAAAGAGACCTTAATCGACATCAAAAGAAAATAAAACTTTCAAAGCACTTTTGGTACGCTTTCTTATGGATTTTTTTATTTTACAAAATCCATTATAAAGTGAGATCTCACAGACCGACATGGCTTTCTTTTCATGTAAAAAATCGATTTGTAGACCAAGTACAAATACAAAACCCCATTAGAGAGCATACAATATTTTTAAAGCTTGTTAAATAATTTCTTTGGTTTGACTCCTTGTGTGAATATCAAGTCTTCAGAGGCAGCAAAAACATACAATTAAAGATTTTGCAAAGTTTAATCAAAACATTTCAATGTCCCGGATGTGTAAAGGGCAAAATTGTTCAACTTGATATTCGAGATCAAAATCAAACCCTCACTGTTTGAATGTCATTCGATCTTCAATGAATGAAAATGATTCGGAATTAATTTTTTTACATTTCTTTTGAAAAACGTCTTGATCATTTCTTTGAAATGCTTTTTTTCGCCTTCGAACACATTCAATGATTTAAAGAAGCTTTCCTACAAATGCAGATTGAATACAAATTTTATAGTACATGCATAATTAAGCTCTTCACGTTTTAATAAAAAAGAATATTTGTTTTCTTGTTACCCCAGAGCTTCATTTGTCATATGATTAGGAAATTTCGTCGACGTCCTTTAACAACTCTGTAATTAAAGGGAAAGGTTAAAAGGATTCAAGCTTAAGATTGTCGCGTATTTCATTAAGAAGTATACATGATTAAAGTCATATTCCCAAATATATACTAGCAAGAAAAAATAATAATAAAAGTAGAAAATGAACACAAAATACATGTTATGTTTACAAATATCAAGAATTAATGTGTGTTTTGTTCATAAAGCCTCACTTGTTTAAGGAATGTTTTTAAGTTTTGTGTTAGCTATTGGTGTGTGAATCACACAGACTTATCACGTAGGAAGATTTCATAAGGCGCTAGCGCTTCATGAAAAATATGCCTACGTGCAAATCTGTGTGATTCTCACACCAATAATTCAGACTAAACTTAAAAGCATTCCTTATATTTACATTTTTACATGTTTGGAAGCAACTAAAATATACTTATTATTTGAATTTCTCGCTGCCCTATGTCGTTGCATTTTTACTAACGTCGCTGCAGTCTGATTGTGACGTCAAGTTAACACTCGTTTCTCTGTGTATATTTCTACGCGTGAGTATACACGAAAATGGTATTCAAATCAATTTCACTGTTTGCTTAGTAGAAAAACACAGCTAATGTAAAGATTAGAAATTAACAGTAGTATTTGGAGTGCAATTAAAAAAGTACTACCCTGTATTTGGCCACCATTTGCCTTCAGGCATGTTTGCCATTAATTACTTATTGATAAAAATGAATTTCATACCGTGATGTTGCCGTATCTATACATAAATTCATTTATTGGAGGACAGAGTTTTAATGTTTTGTAGGATTCGAGAAAGAAAAGTATTTAATATTTATCTACGTATCAAACCGGAACAGTTTGTGAACATTTTGATGACTGGTTACAGCGACATACGAAAGAATCTTTATTGAGCTAAACGGTAACTTTGCTGAGAAAATGACACATAGTAAGGTGACGTCAAGGATTTCGTTTTAATGGTTTGGGTATGAGTGTGTGCTTCGTCTTAAGACAGTGCAGATTATGCTGTAGATTTCGTGCCTATCCGTCCGTCCGTGTATAAGCTTTTTAGTTCAATTCCAACCCCGGCTATAAACAATCGGGCGATATTCACAGTTGTACAAAGGGAATTTTCATTTAGATGTTAGCAGACCATTGGTTCAGTCTTGAAATTGGTACCCAAGATGTCTAGATCTCCGACATCATGCTTATTTAGCAGTTCGATGTCGTTGCAGCAGAAATGGATATCGCAGGACCTCTACTCACACAAGCGATTACTGTTCTTGCATTCAAGATTCAAGGGCAACGAAAGTTATATGCAGTCACATTTGCTGTCTGAAAATTTTTTTGTACATACATGAGTCTTATATTTGATTATCTCGCCGAACCAACGTTACACGGGGACAAACCAAAGTATTGTTATGTTGTTGGAAATGTCTCCATTATGACAAGAAGTGTTTCTATGAACTTCAAATAGCACAACTGTAGATTCTTTGTAAATAAGAGTGATTTTGTGAACATATAAACAAATCAAACCCAGTCTTGAAAAATGTTTTTCACTCATTGACACAAGGAATATTGTCCCAGATACCCTTTACTAGGGGTAAAAATTATGTCAAAAACCATTTGTGTCTATTGTCATTAATATCATTATTAACAATCAACCGATTGAATGTGGTTTGACTTTTATGTTTACTTTATTGATGCAGTTTCTTTTTATCCTGAAATATTTTCAGAAAATTAAGTTGATTAGCACTTCATCTTTAGAAAACCAATTTTAATTTTAACATCAATAGTTTGGTAATTCATTATACGTTTGTTGTTTGTTCACTTGTACATATATTGTTATAAATGTGCGATGTAAGGTATGATAAACATAACATTACCTAATTGATCGATGTTTTCAACGTCTTTGAACACATACATGTGTATTACTGAAACTTATGCTGCTGCCATACTTTGCTCACGTATGTATTTTCCCATGATGCTTCAGGGTGTATTGATAACTTACATACCGTATACAAGAGTGAGATTTCACTACAGAATGATAACTGTGTATGATTGGTTAGGTTATCTCTTTTCCTTTTGGCCCGAAAGATAGGTTACTAGTTTTTGTCCTCATTAAGATGTCTGCTATTTCGTTATCGACATGACTGAAGTATATATATATAGTACTAAATTGATATTACAAGTCGTTGTTCTTTGTTTTGAACTAGCTATTTCTAATTGTCCTTAAAAGCTAAAGGATTTTTCTGCTGCGTGCTAGTAGTTGAACTCGTAGCAGGAATATTTATTTGTAAATTAAGGAATTCATAGAGAGCCTTTCCGTTTTACTTTCCTTCCGAGAAATGACCTTTTGCTTGTTAAGTTGTGACGATACCTTCCTGGAATATATGTTTTGTAAATCTTCATAACGTATGAAAAATATAAAATTTTAAATTACCCTTTGATTTCTTAACAGGTCTCTAATAGTCTTTAATCATTCAAAACACCAAAAATGTTATATTGGCAAATTAAAATTTTTTCCCAAAAGGTTTATATGGAAAACATCATCTTCTGCTGTATTGCTCAAATATTTTGTAATGTCCTTTAATTTTGGGGGAGTAAACATTTTAAAGTAGTAATAATTTATTGAAAAAAAAAATACTTATTATTTAGGAATATCTCGCCTGTCCTTTGATTTTTAATGAAGGTAGTTCCAGTTTATATCTGTCCATGTCAGTATTTGTACGATCTCGTTCCAAAGAATTGAGACCTGTGAATTTTACAAAATATTATCCGTTTTTGCTGTTGTATTACTGAATAAAAATTTAAACTTTATATCGAAGTTTTTGTTCTCAACAAAAGGCAGGCGTTCCAGGCGTTAGACTTTTTTAATTCAATATCGATTTTGTTTAAACACTGGAAAATATTCTTTGATTAAAAATGCAGACGATTCAAAAAGAATAAAAGTTTAAAACAGTTTGGTGGTTATCTGGTTTAAAACCCGTCGAACTGTGTATTCTTGTCACCTTGGAGCTAGTAAACAATATTCTAATAGAAATGTCTTTTTAACCCAACAGCTTCCTATATGTTTCTTTATTGTACAAATGCCGTTCATAGGCGCAACTAGTTTGCATAATTGCGTCAGTCTTTAAATGTGTGTGACAATCAAATTAACAGTGATTTTCTTATCGCAAAGTCGAAACTTTAGAGTATTCGGAAGAGGAACCATTAAAATCAGAACAGAAATATGCTCAATAGTAAAACAATGAAATTGTTATATCGATAGAAAATTTAAAAAAAATGCAAAAGAAGATATTATCAATATCATAAAGGAGGTGGAATCGTTTTTATTTTTAATTTTTATGGAACATGGCGTGTTCATCTGTTCAGTGCCAGTCTACAAAGGAAACAACAAATGCTTGTCGTGTGTTGCATTTATTGTTTGGACCTTGCACTGACCAATTCCGGGACTTATTGACTCACCACTTTACTCCCGGCGCTCTATATGGGAGAATTCAGCAAGAAAAAGCTCTAGCAAAGACGGATTCCTTTCTAAAGAAAATATCCTCGCCACAAAAATTCCTTCTGTTTCCATCATCAGGATCCTACATTTCAAACTATACAGACTTTGATATCAATCTTATTTATACTTTGTTACGTAATCTTTCCGGTCTACCGTCTCATATTAATGGATGGGGAAAAGTCCCTGACCCAAGCGATTTTTCAGAAGCAGCGAACATAGAAAGAGTAAGAATACTTAGGAATAGATTTGTTCATAGTCAATCTATAGCACTATCAGATGCCGATTTCCAAAATGTCTGGGCCAACACGAAACAAGTTGTTCAGAACCTAGATTTGGTTTTAGCAAATGGAGGAAAATATGAAAACGCTATGGTCTATTCAGAGCACATGACAATGGATGTAAAAGAAACAGAGTTTTGGAAAAATGAGCTTAAACGGAAATATGAAGAAGATATGGTATGCAAAGAAGAAATTAAAAAAGTTAAAGGTTAGATGAATGTTTTATGAAGCAATTTTATTTTTTTTATTTTAAAACTTGAAACTTAGCCTCAGAATGACAACAGTAAAAATAATAACTTGTGCAAATCCTACAACTTACCTCAAAACACATTTTTGTATCAGTAACTCTTCCTGATATTTTGAAGATTGGCTAGCATAAGATATGAATCTGACAAATCTTTTGAATTGTTCGTAAAGAACATACTTATACTTTTATAACACTCATTAAAATCTTTTTGTATTTACGAAGAATTTCTACCAAATAAAACTGTAAACATACCAAAAAACCGGATTAGACCATTTCTTCCCTATCTTTTGTTATTTAGAAGAGCTAGGAAAAGTGAAAACAACAGTGGAGGAAATTCAGGCTACCGCACATATTCCAAACAATATTCGGAGTGAGTACACTTTCTAGATTAATCTTTCATGAAATTAATTTAAAAATGTCCCTTAATCAGAATATATCAATTTAATTCATTCTTCTTTAGCAAGAGCTTATTTAATGTATAAGAATGAGGATAACTAAGTACATTTTTAATAAAATATTTCCAAAAGATAGTTTGTAAAAAGAAGTATGTATCTTATTTTCAAAACTGAATTGAATAAAATAATAAGTCAATTGAAGATGCACATTCTTCCCTTTCAATTTAAAATTACACGAAAAGATTCTTGAAGCTTGGAGAGAAAGTGACGAGAGATATGTTGAGCCTCATTTCTTTCACGAGTTGATGGCAATTATCAAGAAAAATAATATCATAATACTAACTGGAGGGCCAGGATGTGGTAAAACATCTACCTCCTGCCATGTTGCAATCAAATTTCTAGAATTAGAATTCTCAGTACTCCCTATTGACACACCAAATGACATAAAAAGGTATGGAGACCCTAATTTCAAACAGGTTTTTGTTCTCGACAATGCTTTTGGTGATATTTGTTTTGATCAACAGCTGTACAACAAATTCAGGAAAAAATTTGATGTTATACAACAAATGCTTGAGCCAAATTCTAAACTGCTTATAACCTGTCGAAAAACAATTCTTATGGAAGCCAGGCAGTTGAAAGCTCGAAGTAGTTTACCACAAACTGTTTTTGATCTTGAAGATGGTAAACATGTATTAACAAGAGAAGACAAGATATCTATTTTATCGAAGTATGTTGACCTTGACAGCAGTCCTGTTGCTCAAGAAATCAAAGAGTATGTTAGAGAAAGCGCTGTGCTCTCTATGTTTCCATTGCTTTGTAAAATGTTCTCTTCGAATATGGAATACCAAAACAAGGGATGTAGTTTCTTTAAGGAACCATATCCGATTATTTTTGAGCAACTTGAAGAAATGGAAAAGGAAAAACGATTGTCTTATGCAGCTCTAGTTCTATACATGCTAAATGAAGGTCATTTTTCCAAAAGTACATTGCAGAATGACGCGCTCTTGAAAGATAAAATTTATGAATATTGTAAAGTAAAATATGATGCTGCTAATTGGGAAATTATAGATTCCATTTCACAGATGGTTGGAACATATGTTAAGGAATGTGATGGCGACTTCACTTTCTTGCACGATTTAATGTTCGAGGTCGTTGCTTGTCACTTCGGTCAAAAATGTCCACAAGAAATAATTAACCGTTTATCAAGCGAATTTATTTCACGAAGACTCACTTTAGAGGACATTCAAGAAGACCGTCTAAGAATTCACATTCCAGACAGTGAGTACAAAGCTTTGGCCGAGAGACTGCACAGAGATTTGAAGGACCTTCGACTTTACAACGTATTTGATTCAGAGTTTCTCCACAATGCAAAAGTATGCGACCATTTCCTTTCAATACTTGACAACGATTCAGGGGTTAAAATTTCTGTAATGTTTTTATCTCCGAACTCCAACTTCAAAGACTTCAAAAGTTTTTCAATCTTATTTGACCAAAAATTAGACGTTCGAGAGTTTTTTACGTTGTTTTTACCAAACCTTATTGAGGATCCACAGAGCATTGAAAGAACAGAGCCTAGTATTGGAATTGATGAACTTGGTATTCCTGATAACTTCAACACATATTTTATTCCAATAAATTGTCAGATTCGCCTTATCAGTTGGGTAATTGCATACGGACATGAAAAAATTTTAAGATATATAATTGAAAAAATGTATTCGCAAAATAAAGATATGGGGATGGTTTTTGGCACTGATGTTGAAAGCCAAACAAGATATATCTTCCTTGCTTGTCATTCAAAGAATGCAAATGTCCTTGAGCTTGTTTTAAAACATGTAGATCCTGAATGTAAAAATGCTTGTCGTAATCTAAATGAGGAGGAGTATAGTGATAACGGTCCCTTTTATAAGGATTTTACCCCATTAACGTTTTCAGTCCTACAGGAGAGTGCTGATATAGTGGATTCCCTATTAAAGGCTGGAGCAGATATAAATGCTTCAGACGCACATTGTTGGAGCCCGTTGAATTGTGCAATAGCCAGTTCTAAAATGAACCTCATTGAAAAACTTGTAGCTGCTGGAGCTGATGTAAATAAATGTGGGAATGTCGAATCTCCTCTCATTTATGCATCAAAATCGAATAATACAGAAGCAGTAGAATTTCTCTTAAGAAGTGGAGCTCATGTCAATGTTCGTACAGAAGACGGAGTAACAGCGTTGTATTATGCCTCGGATTGGGGGAACATTGAAATGTTGAACACTCTGTTTGAGTATGGTGCTGATTACTCGCTACATAAGGACAATGAGTCCTCTCCTTTCTGTATAGCGGCAGCTAATGGGTATCTTCCTGTTCTAGAAGTTCTTTCTGAACATGGCGCGGATTGCAAGTACGTGGATGAATATGGGAGTTCACCACTGTCTTTAGCATCAGCTGGGGGGTTTCAGGACGTTGTGAAGTATTTAATCGAAAAAGGAGCGGACTGCAACAGCTATGATATATTAAATTGCACCGCGTTGATTGCAGCAATAGAAAATAAGCATCCAAATATAGCCTGTCTATTGATAGATCATGGTGCGAACGTAAATATCGTATATAAAAATGACAACTCTTCCGCTCTCCATGTTGCTGTTAAACTGAACGATACTCAGACAATCAGTGCGCTTATAAAGAAATTCCCCAATTACAGGCTTATGAATTCAGAGAATATGACTCCTTTGGAAATGTCTGTATGGATGGGACGAAAAGAGATCACAACAAGTTTAGTAAAAGGAGAAAACTTGTGTGGACAAGGAAAGGGGAATGTTCATCTCTTTGATATTATAACGAAAATTCGCTCATCTGTATTATTTTTCAATACAAAGGATGAAATAGAAGCAAGGGATGCATATCAGTGTATTAAAAATGATGAAAGGGGGTCAGAGGACGCATGTGAGGCTGTCGAAAATGATGAAAGAGGGGCACAAGACCCGTCTCAGGTTTTAGAAAATGATAAAAGTGAGAGACAGGACGCACTTAATCAATTTGCAAAAGAGGAAATGAAGGTACCAGAAACATTTCGGACTTTTATAGAAGAGAGACTTGAGAAAAAGAATGCAAATCAGCCTTTATACTGTAAGGCCTGTTCCTTGATCGAACGAATACTGAAACAGGATGAGTATGATTCACTTAGGTTTTTGCTAGACCTCGGATTGAGAGGAGACCGCCTTATCATGAACAGCTTCAAGAAGCAATTCTGGTGGCAAGTAAACAATAATGGATCTATGTTGCCGATAAAATGTGTTTGTCACTACATTATCCAAATGAGTGTTGAAAATAGAAATATGCAGTCGTTGAAACTTATTGTAGATTATAAATTTCAAAAGGAGGCTTACACTGAATATATTCGACAGCCGTTTATATTTGCAACGAAACACATATTCAGGAATTTAGATCCCTACTGCTTTTTATCATTTCACGACCAGATGAGGGATAAACTTTTGGAGTATCCGGAATCGATAAACATACAAAATGATTCTTTCAACAAGTACTTCATGGACAACTCGATTTCTATCTTACATCTTCTATCAAAGCGTTTGACAGAACTAGAGTTCTGGAAAGATGTTGATGATACATTCTGTTATTCTTTCTTGAACTCGAATGAAGAAGACGCAGAGAAAGAATTTATAAACAAGGCATTTCTTTATCTTCGATCAAGAATGAGGCGGCACTCTGTGTAAAAGTTACTTTTATTTAATAACTGAAAATAACGTCCCAAGATGTCTATTTCATGGCATGTAGATATTAAGCAACTATACATTTCTTTTATAGCATCCATTTATTTGATTACTTAACATTTTGACAAAATTAATGTCTCATAGAGGGGGGAAAAGTCATAAGATCAATTTCTTATTAGTGTAATAAATACTATACATGTATTTAAAATATTTGTGGACCTGATAAGGTATACTAATCATTTCATTAGCTTCATCATTATTTTCGTCTATACACTATTGTGAATTCACTGAACTGAAATTTATACTCTGTGTTCAATCATATAGCATCTCGTTCATATTTTATGTTGTTGAATGTTCATCGATTGATTAAGGAGATTGAAAGGTCAAATGTGTTTGTGTCAGAAATAATCAGACTCTGAGGTGTATTAAAAATGGGGGTTGGAATTTTAGAGTGAAGAATGTTTGAGTCGATTTACCAGTTTGGTAACAAATGCACATGCTTCGTGCAACATAGATACCTTGACTAAGGAACTCCACCATATAAAAAAAACAGAAGCAAAGCAGTAATTGCCTACTTTAAGATAAATGAATTGGAATATATGTTTTAAATTAATGTAATGTATAAAGTTATGAGAGTGCATTTATTTTTTATTAATAATTTTATTGTTGCAAAGCCCTTTTAATATGTCATTTGATTGAAATATAAATCATGTATAAAACCAAGCAGATCTTATATTTTAGTTTTTAAAGTAGTATTCATGATCGTTAAAACTACTTTATTTTGCATAAAACATTTTAATACTTCTAAAAATTGCGTTACAATCACGTTTTCAGTATACTGTATTTGATCGTTAATTTTCTTCTAGTACACTTTTAAATATTATTACCCCATTCTCTGGACAAAATAATATGTTCGTAGAGTATAAATGCAATGTCAATTATATTAAAACGACCGATGCAGATACGACTTTTATGATTATCATTTTCAAGAAATGTCCTTTCCAATTTTTACATTTTCAACAAAAAATCAGCCTCAAAGTGTTAAAGGATATCAAAATCATATCCTTTCATACAAATATTTGAAGAACGGGTTTACAAGGTCTTTAATCTTCAGTTTCCTTAAAGGTCTGTTAAACAAAATCCATGAAAATTGTTTGCAACGAAAATTGATGAAGACACAGTATTGGGTGATTGATACTATGCCTTAGCTATTTCACCCTGTCAGGTGTATTCCTTGTTACAAAACTTTATAGGTACCATCGAATTTGACACTTTGAACTTGACCTACTTTTACAAAAAAAAATACACATTGACCTTTGCCATAACTTTTGAACAATTGGAGCAAGGGCTGTCATACGTCACAGGTGTATTTATTGTAACAATACATTTTAGCTGGTATAAATATTTATTACATTGACCTAAGACTTTGACTCACCTTAAAAACATTTATCTTAGTCAGTACTTTTGAACAGTTAGAGTTTTCCTTGTAACAACTTTCCTTTGGGTACATGTACCAACACTTTTTACCATAACCTTTGGAGTTGAAATTCATTTGAGAGGATGCAACCATCGCAATAAGCTGCCATCAGGGGACATTATTGATTCACAAACACATCTTGTTTCTATTAATTTCAATGATAAAGTTTATTTATTTTCCCTCTATATCCCCGACTACCCCTAGGATTTATTTAGATTCTATGCTAACCCAGCATGCTTTTACATTAAATATAGCTTTTCTGATTCTTGAAAAGATATTTTTTTTCTAATTATGCCACCCTTTTTTGTTGATAATCTCTACATTTAATGGAGTTTACTAGAATTTAACCTCCCCTTTCATTGCCCATGGATAATGTTAACCTCCTTTGATTTGCTTAAAATTGGTCCAGTGGATTGGGGGAAGAAGTTAAATATTTTTTTAAAAAAACGTATAGACAGGCGGACGACGGACATCAGGTGATCGGATCTTTTATCGCAAGTGAGCTACAACATTGTCATAAATTGAGAAGTTCCTTCTGATAAAGAAGTCTTCTGACCTTTTTTTAAAGATAAGTACTATCACGGCATTTGCATGTATTACAACCACCGACAGAGTAAAAAACGGTAGGAGGTACTCGTAAACTGTTACGTCACAATCGAGAATGAATATGAGATTAATGTCAAACCTTCATAGAAAGCTGTAGAGCTGCTAAATGTACTTCACATTTATGAAATAGCAGTGATAATCGTCTACAATAGTTTAAAGATGTCAAGCAGCTGTCAAGGTTGTCATTTGTTGACATTAACTGTTTACAGTCTTAACAAACATTGGATACAGTCAATTAATTTGCTTTTCAATGACTTATCCCAAATCCTGTCAATATATTTTCTGCTGTATATGATTGATCGTGTGTTATATTTTCATGTGAAGTGTACAGTCACTGGCATTGGAGTAAACTAAAGATGTAATAATCTTTAAAGAAAAAACATTTTTCACATGGTTGACAACAGTCGTCTCTAGTGTCTTTATTTTCCTGCTAAACTTCACTACTACTATTGTCTTTTGGGTAGTTGTTTTTTTTTGTGGTTTTTTTTTTTTTTTTGTGGCAAATCATATGTATTATCAGATACAAAGAGATGTCCGTTATTCTTTCTATGCGATGGTGGAAGAGTATACCCATTATGTTTATGTTTAATATGTTCATATTATACAAATAGCAAACTTTCATTTGATCAAATCATAGATATATCGACTTTACACAAAAACATATCGACCAAGCATGAATTGACCGAATGAGAGAATCAAGTTATTATTCTAGGGCAATCAGAATAGATAAAAGTACAAATATATTAGATTTTGTGAAGACCTTTCAGTTATTAAAAAATTTATTGCAGTTGTGACAGCAGAGTTAGCATTTTTTCTAACACTTATATAAGTTTTTTGTTAAAGGCTGTACTTTATAATAACACAAAAATCTAAAAATAAATTCCATACGTAACACACTACTCTTATGATAGAAATGTGCACTACTCAAGATCGTGCATCCATGTGCATTCCAATTAACATCGACGTGTTTCTAGAACACAAACAAATCTGCGAAGGTTATTTTTTCAAGTGGCAACACTATATGGGTAAGAAATTGTACTGAAATTACCATCATAATTATACTAAAATAATGTACATGTGAAAACGTATTTTCAGCGTCATGATTTTTGTGAAACACACACTCTGTGTGAATGTTTTCTTCTTTCATTTTCAGTTTGTTTTCGGAGAATATTCAAGCGCCTCTTTAAATTGTAAACAGTTCGATTTTAAAAACTACCTTCCAGTCTAAGGTAAGATAATTAGTATTGCAGTTGTGAAAAAACTATTGTGTGTTCTGCATGACTGTATGACCGATTATAAAAACTTTTCTTTTGTCAATTTTTTTTTCAAAAAGGTGGGGGTACACAAAATTTTTACACATGCATATAGAATAAACGTTGATTAATTAGAAGGATAAGATTAGGTAGCTCTATCATGTCTAAGTGTTAAGCAAAAAAGAGGGAGAGATCATCAAAAATCGATAAAATGTTCAAGGGCAGCTGTTCCTTACAGGTAGCATTGTCTTGAAGAAAAATTTTAAACAAATTTTAAAATAACTTCATTCTTTTTTAACCTTGGTAAAATGACTTACCTGTGTTCTTTTTGAATTCCGTGCAATCGATATTTTCAAAAAACCAAACTAACTAATAACTAACTAATAAATTCCATTATATAAGAAAAAACACACCATTTACCTTTTTCCTTACACATAGAATTGATGACAGGATAAAACCTAAAGCTCAAATGCAATACCCTAAAATGTTTTACGCATTTGCTGAGAAATAATGCAAAAAAAAATATTTTTTTTTAAGATGAAATTATAAATCAAGATATCACATTAAAAAGATATCAAAACATTGTCTGATATATAGACAGATTTGTTTTGTGGATACACAGTTCCTTGGATCAAGCAAACAAGAATACGTATTGACATCCAGTAATCTTAAATACTTTTTCTGACTTCTTTTTACATAGAAATATCAAGTAAGATGTTTTCATCTTCAACAATAGTTTTACAATGGATACAAAATCTATTACCTCTAGAAATGACAGCATTACAATATCTAGCTGTTTCTATATACGAGGGTCATTCCAAAAAAAAAAAATCGTAGAAAATGTTCCTTATCGTCATATTATTATTTCAAGATTATAGATCAACAAATTTTTGTAAATAAAAACATTTACCTTGTCGAAGTGTAAAGTTTAATTCCATTTGCTCTCATAGAACTCATGTTAGCCATTTTTTTAAAGCAATATGATTTTTACCACAGAGCACGGTTAACCACCAGCATTGTATTGTCAAAAGCAACCTCGACAAAGTTTCTTAAAGTTTGCTCTGTTTTTTATTCCATACATAATTTGCAGTGTTTTCTTCAATCATAATAACGTACATGTATCTATAACACATGATACTTAGTTTGTTCACAATGTGCAAATAGTTTGAACTAGATTGTCAGAGTTTTCACTTTCTTTACAGCGTATCTCCATTAGTTCCACAACCGTACTGGTGGAGCGCACACTACCTTTCTTTAGGTGCCCTAACAATTAAAAAATGTGGTTTAGCTCTGAACTCATTCATATGATGTTCAATTTTCTTTTTTCAGAGGAATATGAAAGGCAAAGAATTTGAAGTCCTTTGTGTTGTGATACTTTTGCTGTCCAACTGCCCCCTAGCGGGAGGTATATTGAATTTATGAGTTTTACTTCAAAAAATAAATTGAACTTCCTTTACTTTCATAACTGTAAAAAAAGAGCTGAGCTTTTTCGTCACATTCCCTCCCTTTGAAATTCAAACTACAATGATTGTTTACAGGAATAAGTCACCTTTTTATCTGCATGACGGGGGCTCTCGGTGTGGGAAGCGTTGCCGTTGCAGCACTTCCGCTCCTTGGATTCACATCTTCCGGGATAGCAGCAGGATCCATTGCCGCCAAAATGATGTCGGCCTCAGCGCTGGCTAGTGGTGGGGGTGTTGTCACAGGTGGCATGGTGTCTTACTTACAGTCCGTGGCGGCAGGAGGAATATCTTGATCCATACTCACCGCTGTCGGGAAGGCGTTTGCGTTTTGTGCTTCAGGAGGAATGTTATAAGAAAAAATGTGCTAAGCTTAATTTGGAATTCCTCTAATTGTAAATGTAATTTTAAAATAAAATACGCTCCTGTTTTCGGTCACCTGAGCTGAAAGCATAAGTGAGCTTTTCTGATTACATTTTTGTCTGAGGTCCGTCTGTCTGTCTGTCCATTTGTAAATCTTTTATATCTACGACTTCTCTATAAGTAATTCTCCAATTTAAATCAAACTTGTCATAAAGCATTCTTGGGTGAGGGGATTTAAATTCGTTTAAATGAAGGGCAATGCCTAATTCAAAGAGAGATAATTTAGAATTTGTGAAAATTTGTTGGCATGTTTTGAAAATCTTCAGAAACCACTCTGCCATGAAAAATGATCCTCATGGGGAAGCATTCTTAGGTAGTTTGTTCAAATCATGACCCCCCGGGATAGAATGTGGCCACAAGTGACGATCAATATTTTACATAAATATATTTAAGAAATATCTTCTTCTAAAGAACATTTATAGCCATAATAGGTCATACTTATATGGAAGAATCCTCATGAAGTACTCGATTTTGTTAAAAAAAAATGACACCCCGGGGTTAGGGCGGGGACACAAGAGAGAATCAAACACAGAAATGTACAGAACATATCTTTAAAAATCTTCTCAAGAACAGGAAAGTGTTGATTTGTCATATTTATATGGAAGCATCCTCAGGTAGGATAGATTCAAGTTTGTTCAAATCATGACGCCAGGGGAAAGGGTGGGACCACGAGGGACAATAAAATGTTAACATAGAAATATATAGGAAAACATCTTTGTTTGAATAATCATCAAAGCCATGATTGGTCATCCTTAGGTAGTCTAGATTCACGTTTGTACAAATTATGACCCATGGGGGTATGCCAGGGTCATAAGGGATGATGAAAGTTTGACATAGAAATATATATAGGAAAAATCTATAATTTTTGTTCTGAAGAATGCCAAACCCATGATTGTTCATATTTATATGGAAGCATCTTCATACTTATATGACGGTATCCGGTATCCCCATGTAATGTAGAATTGAATTTGTTCAAATCATAACCCCCGGTGATAGGGCGGGGCCACATTGGGAGACCAAATTTTAAATTGTAATATACAGGACATTATTAAAAACTCTTTTTCTCACACACAGCAAAACCATTATTATCCTATTTACCTGAAAGCATCTTCAGGTAGAGTTAATTTAATTTTCAATTATCACAGCCGGGGATGGTTGGGAACACAGACTTAAAGGGTAAAAAACTTTAAAATGTGCAGGTACCCATGAAAAGTGTGGATTCAAGTATTCAAGTTTGATCAAAACATTGTCCCCTCACTCCGCCATAGTGCTCAGGTGAGCGATGTGGCCCAATGACCTCTTGTTTAGGTTTTGATTTATCCCGGTTAGCACATTAATTTTGTCCATAATTGCTTTGCGTATTACGTTTTTGAATATAAATGATAATTGTTTTTCGTTTGTATGATGCAGCTTAACACCGAGTCTTATTAACTTCCTTGTGTTGATGTTGTTTTTTAAGTTAGTGTTTTTAAAAAAAATCCCCCAAAATTATAAACATATATATACAACAATGTATTATAAAGTCTAAGACAAATATCAAATAGGTCTATACTGCTGTTTTGTGAAAGTTGTGAAAGTTTAATTTTCTTTTTCAAAGATTACTTATTCCTTGTATAAATTTAATATTCAATTAAAAGTCGAAAAATTCAATTGTGAATAATGCCAAAGGGATGAGAACAGTTATATGTATTTGTTACATCTTAAGCTGAAAATGTCATGATGTTAATGCTCCTGACTGACTGTTATTTATCTGTCTTGTTTATATTTTGTTGAAAAACGAAAAAAAAGTATTATCAATAAACGGATATGTTTGCAATTTTTTTTAGTTTTAACCCTAGGAAAAAAAATATTATAGTTAACTCTAATTAACATTAGTAAACTATAGTAGTAAGTTTGACATTTTGAAAACTTTGGTTTACTATAGTAATCACTTTGACACTTTAAAAACTTAAGTTTACTATACTGATCACTTTGACACTTTAAAAACTTTGGTTTAATATAGTGATCACTTTCACACTTTGAAAAACTTTGCCGAAAACTTTTACAATTTGAAAAAACTTTGTGGAAAACTTTGACACTTTGAAAATCTTTAGCGAAAACTTTGACACTTTGAATAATTATTATTATAAACTAAAGTTAATTATAGTTAACTATAGTTAACTATAGGTAATAATTGTAAACTATTGTAAACTATAGTTAATTATAGTAAACTATATTTAACTATAGTAAACTATAGCTAACTATAGTAAACTTAAGATATCTATAGTAAACTATGGTTAACTATTGTAAACTATAGTTAACAATAGTAAAGTATAGTTAACTATAGTAAAGTATAGTTAACCATAGTAAGCTATAGTTAACTATAGCATACAGTTATGGAAAAGGTACAAGGGAAATAGCAAATTTATATTTCCCCGAGGGAGGAAACTATTTCCCTAGGAGGTGTTCGCCGCCGAGGGAAATAGTTTTCTGCTGAGGGGAACCATAAATTTGCTATTTCTCGAGTTCACATTTCATTACTGTTTTATTATACCGAAACAATCATAGGCGATTTAATTTTTTTTACCAGGTATTCCGACATTTAAAAAACACCGTAGAGGTATAATTAAACAGATTGTATGATAAGTAATGCATCATGTCCTAAAACAATTAGACCTAAATTATTTTTAAAAAGTATTTTCACTGACATTTCAAAGAATTAACATTGTCTTCATTTTGCTAGAATTCAAGTATGATTTTGACATCACACGTCGAAATGTTTTGACATCATAGTTACATTGCTAATAACATGACGTCACAGACTCGAGATTACTTGAACGCTCTGCCCACTGAACACTTTGATTGGTCAAAATTCCTAATAAATATTCATGAGGGAGTAGTCCCAGGGATTAGCTCTGATTTTCCAGGGAGTAGTCTTCAGATGAGGGAAACTGTCTCTTCTCAGGGAAATAGACAGTTTTATGGTATTAATGTTATATAGAGTAAATACAGTAGAGGTATAATAACATACAGATATGGGATGGGTACGAGGGAAATAGCAAATTTATGATTCCCCGAGGGAGGAAACTATTTCCCGAGGCGGCGAAGCCGCCGAGGGAAATAGTTTCCTGTCGAAAGGAACCATTTATTTGCTATTTCCCGAGTTCCCATTCCATAACTGTTTTATTATACCGAAACAATCATCGGCCATTTTTTTAACCAGATATTCCGACATTTAAAATAAACACTATAGAGGCATAATCACAAATGCAAGCGGGTCAAAAGATAACTAAATAATGCATCGTGTCCTAGAACAATAATTTTTTTTAATATTTTCACTGTCATTTCCAAGAATATGTTATTGTTGTCCTCATTTTGCTAGAATTCAAGTAACTATGATTTTGACATTGCATGTTTAAATGTTTTGACGTCATAGTTACATTGTTAATAACATAACGTCGTGGGCTCGAGATTCCTGGAACGCTCCGCCCTCTGAACACTTTGATTGGTTAAAATTACTAATAAATATTCATGAGGGAGTAGTTCCAGGGAGTAGCTCTGATTTCTCAGGGAGTAGTCCTCAGATGAGGGAAAGAGTCTCTTCCCAGGGTAATAGGCAGTTTTATGGTATATATTTTATATAGAGTTATTACAGGAGAGGTATGATAATAAATTATAGTTAACTATTTTTTGGGGAAAGACTGGTTCATTGTAAAGGCTTAAGAGTGTGTTAGTCAAAGTTCTTGGTAATTACTGCACATGTGAAAGAAGTTTTTTGAACTTTTCTTTAAAGAGGAAAAATGTAAAACTAGAAACCCTTTGTGCTCAATTGCAAGTTATCAATAATAGACATTTCGTGAAATTAATAATTCTGTTTCACTGGAATATTTATCAGAGAATTATTCGATGTTTGTTTAAACTTTTAATGTAATAATATTTTTTTTCTTTCCGCGTATTATCGGAATACTAGGAAACCTCTTGTTATTACCATTAAGCATTTAAAGTCAAAGACCCGGATGAACAGCGTAGTTTCATTCGATAAGTGGTTGTGACAGATTTAGGCCGTTATGACGTCCAGGGAGTAGACCTTGCCATCCTGAACAAAATTATGCATATTTATCTTGAAGGGTTGTATGTGCATGTAGTCCACATTTCGGCCCGATTATATTCAAATCAGACAAAAACTATAGGAGATGTAGCAATTATTATCAATTTTAACAGGCAGACGGACGCCGGACATCTTATGTCATAAGCTCATCCACAAGTGAAGGTAATGAAATTTACACATATAATAACAACCATTAGTATTTTATTTAGCGCAATTAGTATACATGTACATGTATATATACATATTTTACTTATCACTCTACATGTAATAATTTCTTAATTTAAAGAAATAGTATCTTTTCCTCATATTCTCTCTCTAATTTTTAATTGATCGCTCGTACTTGCAGTCGACTTTTTTGTATTTACTTTAATATTGTGCCTTCAAATGTTATTTGAAATCAAGAAAAAAAAACAGTACATATGCACCAGACTCCTTAATTATATTTACTTTAAGATATGTCAAAGTTTTAGTTTCTTTCAAACTCTCGAATGTTGAATCAATCAAATTGCAAGGAGGCTAAGGAAACGAATGCCTCCTCATTCTTGGTTTAATATACAGTCTCAATGAATTTTTAAGGTCCTCAATGTTCATTTCATATTCAGATTCGTTCTTGATCAAAGAATACGAGAGTAATGTTTCCGTGCTATGAATGCTTCTTAGAATGAAGTGTAACATTGATTGAGTATTGTCCATCACGTGGTTCATGTAGCAGTCAGTATGCCCAATCTGAGTTATTTCGTCAAACTGCTCAAGAAAATCCATGAAGACAGACTCGCTTTCAAATTTTCGTGATTTTACAAATGGTTCCCTCTGGTATTCTGCTTTTGATTCTGTTTTGAAATAATGATCTATTATGGTTTCGATGCAACTGGAACATCCATTTTCGATTATATAATGTGACAGATAATTGCCATATTTATAAAGCTCCTGTTCTCCTAGTATGTTAATGGACCAAAAGTAGTCTCTTGATTTAGCTTTTTTTAGGAAACGGTCCCCACGTAAACCAAGAGACAATAAACTTTCAAGAGATCCATACGTATCATATAAAAGAACACTTTCAAAGACAGAAGACGTTGAAACAATTAAGATTTCGTCTTTATCTTCTGCCTCGATTTCATCTTTTAGATTGAGTCTGAGATTAGATGACCGTAGTTTTGTTATTACTTCGAACAAATGTTCATTTCCACTTCCATTCGTTATGGAATTTTCTCCTGTTATGAGATGATGTACTATTTCTATTCTTCCCATCCAAATTGCAGCTTCCAGAGGTGTTATGCCTTCATCGTTTTTAGCTCTGTAGTTGAGATCATGTCTATGCAAAGCCTGAATGACATCCGCAATATCTGCTTGAACAGCTTCGTGAAGGGGTGTAGTAAACCCCTTAGGTGTAAAATGTCCATTAAGATTTGCTCCAGATTGTATAAGCATTTTTGCAATGTCAGCATGTCGATTCCTTATAGATGCAAGCAATGGATTGTAACTGATAGAATCAATATCCACACGCTTTTCCAATAAAAACTTCACTATTTCTGCATGTCCTGCATTAGAAGCTAAGTAAATAGGTGAGCAGCCTACCTCATCAAGGAGATTGCAATTTGCTCCATTTGAAATCAGAAGCTCGATTATTGCTCGATTTCCATTCGTTGCTGCAACGCAGAAGGGGGATTTGTCCTTATCAACATACATTGATAAGTCTGCTTTATAATCTATCAATTGTTTTACAGAGTTAAAATTGTCAACACGAGAGGCCCAGTATAAAGCTGTTTCACGAGAAGCGCTTCGGTAATTGCAGTCTGCTCCATTCTTAAGTAAAGAGTCTATCATCTCACTTTTATTTAAGCATGCTGCAAGTATGAGAGGTGATAAAAGTTCTTTTCCAAAGGTATTAACATCAGCTTTCTTGCTAATGAGTTTATTAAAAATGGTGTCCTGAGATGCATATATTGAAATCCAAAGGGGTGTCATTCCTGCAAAATCCAAGGCGTTGATGTCTACATTTGCGTTGACCAAAACGTCAAAAATTTCCGAATTTCCACGTAGTATAGCCATCTTCAATGGTGTGAAGTTACAATGGATTGGAATATCATGCCTTTCAACTTCACTTTTTATTGGTGGTAAATTGATACAATCATGGTTTACATGTCTAAGTACAAAGTTAACTGTATCAATACACCCTGAGTAACATGCTAAGACCAAATACCGTGATTGCTCCTCTGTGTTCAATCCTAATATATGCATAGTATCGTTGTGAGTACTCGCAATATCCACTAAATATTGAAGAAGGAAGCTATGTCTTAAGCGACAACCCAGCTCAAAGGTATTACTTGTGTAACTACTGGCCTGATCAGCATCACCGATTTATATTCATCACCATCATCTTCATCTTCAGAGAAATCATCAGTTTTCAGTGTTTTGGCATTTTCGATAAGCGCACGGGCTAGAAAATCAATATTTATCCGTTCATCTATATAACTCAAATATTTCTGATGCTGAAGTAAAAGGCAACTCGAGAACCTATATGTTGGTGTCAGAAAAAATTCTTTTAAGGCCATGGAAGAAAAATCTTGGTTCAGTTGTTCAACAAAACATGCTTGTAATTCTCTGTTACGTAAAAGTTTGGAATCAAATACAACATATAGCTGAAGGTGTTTTAACTCCTTTATAAGTCTTCGTGCAAGACACGGAAACATGTTTTGCTTTACATGAATTTGCAAGTCATTGGTTTTCTCTTTTTCCTGTAGGACCAACTTGCTTGAAAGCAGCTCGCCTGGCAGTCGTTCGATAATTTCCTCAGGATATTGTGTCCCAAAACAACAAACTATCCCTTCAAATAAAATGTCGTGTAGAAAAACGAATCCATCGGAAGCTTTAGTCGTATACGTTCCTAACATATCCGATAGAGCATCTGTAAATTCCCAAATTTCTGTGGATTTCGGTACTCTGCAACATTTGTGCAAAACTTCTTTAATCCATGACCCCTTTTCAATGTCCTCTTTTTCAATGTCCTCTTTTGAAATTCTGCCTTTATTGAGCATGCATATTACCAAGGAAGCATACTGAATTCTTTTTGTCTTCGAATTAACTAGTTCTTGTAAATGATTCAAAATAAGCTGACATGGTTCCTTGAAGAATTGACAACCTTCTCTTTCATAATCAGGATTTGATGAAATTAATTTACAGAGCAAAGGAAACATTATTATAGTGTCATTCCTCTTTACGTATTCTTTGAGTTTTGAGAATGAGGAAGAACCTTTCACATAACATGATAAAATTCCCATTCTATCGTTCATTGTCAGGTGGTTTTCCTCATCATCCAGGTTGAAGATGTTTTTCATGATTGCACTATGTAACCCGCACCTCTCAGCCTCCATCTTGACAAGGGTCCTGCTCGTCATTAGAAGTTTGGAATCATCACCCAACATTGTGCAGATGTTTTCATAGTATTGCTTAAATTTGTCATGAAGATGTTCTTTGAAACCAATATCTCCAAAAGTGTTGTCCAACATGAAGATTTGTTTTTTCCTAATATTTCCATATTTTACTACTTCTTTGATTTTTGCAACAGGAACCACTTCATATTCACAATTTTTGAATTGCAAAGCAATATGACGGATAGTCGCCGTTTTTCCACTGCCAGGCCCACCAATTACCAACATGCAGGATTCCTTCTCCACTTTTTCCTTTAAGGAATCAAAGAATGACGGCTCGTAGTAACGGAAGTCTTCTTGTCTCCATTGTTCAAGTATAGTATCATGCATTTCTAAAAATAAACAAAAGTCATTTAATTATTTCAATTATTTCAAACAATGGCAGAACACACATGGCATCTTCCAACACATACACATAGAGTCCGTCTTAATTTAGTTGAAACAGTGCCTTGATTACAGGAAACATTGTTTAAACAATCTAGACATTTTTGTGACGTCATTTTTTGTTAAACCTGGTTCAATAAATTTGCTATTGTCCTGCACCCCGTCCAATAAGTTAACTGTAGGTGTCCAATAAATAAAACTAAACAAAGTTAATGTTTATATTTATCGGTATAAAACACCTCTCGATGATTCCTACTATAAATAAAGACAGAAGAAGAACCAAACTGGTTTTCTTTGGCCTAACTTGATGAACAGTGCCAGGCAGTCATCCATGCAGAACGAGACTTTACCTGTGGCTGTCCAGTAAGTTAACAATGGAAGTGTTCGATAGTGGTGAAATGTTTTATGTAAGTAATTTAGCCTCAAAGTTTAAACTAATATTAAAAGAAGGATTTCTTTTAATAAGTAGGGATTATTTTATGGTGGAGCCTCATTTAAGTATAAGTCACATTATCCAGCGATGGGGTATACGATGAGAAACCGATGCGTTTTTTTTATGAAAATTGCATGGTTGCCGGCCGGACGCCACTAGTGATCGGACAGTGTCTGAGGCAATTTTGCGAATCGTTGGGGTCATCGGTAGGAAATAATTCGTAGTTAAAATTCAGCGATGTCTCTAACGATGCCTCACATCGCTCCTCATCGGCAACCCAAAATTAACAAATCTTTCAAGGAACGGCCGATGTATGGCCGAGCATCGTCCAATATTCGTTGAATCTGAGTTCATCGGGGGGATCGAGTGGTGGGCAACAGACAACAGCCAATCATTGGTCGATGTTCGATCAAACATTGGACCGTAGTCGACCGATGTACGAACGATGTTCACCAATGTATGAGCAGTGTAATATACATCGGCCAATTATCCTTGAACATCGTTTTATGATTAGCAATGCATAACTTGGCCCCTGTAAGTCCGGACAGCAACCTCGCCATTTTTATTAAAAATCGCATTGGTTGGCCATCGTATACCCATCGCTGGATAATGTGACTTATACTTTAAGGACTACTACTCCGATGTGGACCGATGTTTAGGCATCACTCACACCACGGATTACCACCGATTACAACCGGTCTACTGCCACCGGCCGGGAAATGTTACCTAGGCATTATCTGGACGCTTTGGTTCCTAGTCAGTTTTTCTCGGATACATGTATGTGAAGAGTGCAGATACCTGAATTATCAGTAAAACAATACAAAGTATTTTTTTAAAATATCTGTTCTAAAGAAAATTTCCCCAGATATCTGAAGGTCCACTAGTACACATTCTGTAGTTAATTAATATTTCCTGGCACTGTTTTTACACAAATGTAGTTTAAAGTAAATTTAAAAAAAAATAATTTGTTAAAAAAGGAAGTCGGGATGACATTGGAAAATGTAGATTCTAAATTGTTCAAATCATGACCCCTGTGGTAGGGCTGAATCACAATTTAGAAGTTTTACACCGATCTATATAGGAAATACTTTAAAAATCTTCTCGGGAACTGCTTGGCTAGAAAAGCTGAAACCTCTGCGAAAGCAATCTTTGGTTGTTTAGATTTTGAATTATCCAGATGATGACTCTTAGGGTAAGATGGTGTCACAAAAGTATTACAAGGAGGGAATCCGGTAAAGCATGGTCAAAGCTATACTCATGTGAGCGATGTGGTCCATGGGCAACTTGTTTATGGAAGCAGCGGCAGCGTTATAAGGAAGTATCCTTTGTTTGACAGTTTGAACAACAACTTGCAATAGAATACTCTATATATGTACACGTGTATATGTATATCATTATCATTACAAGTTTTATTATTATTATTTATTAATATCTATTAAGCGCACAATTTAACAAGTAAAATACAATTAAAGGCGATGTTCAAACATAAAAATTTAAATGTTTTTAAAAGAGTTGAACTACAAAATAAAATGGCATTTAATTTTTCCAATTCTGATAAAGCAATGTAAAATAACGATAGTAGAGCTATATCATTACCTTGAATATTTCTAGGAATGGGATTCTTCAAGTCCTCTAGCTTAGTATTCAATTTTCTATGTCCAGCTGAAAGGATGAAATAAACATTATACAAAAGGAAGTCAAAAAAAAAGCAAAACAAAGGAAACATATAAAGACCTGTAATTTAAACATTAAGTTTAGTTTCCCTTATTCTTGATCTGTTTTTTTTTTTATTGTTTGACATATGAACGAATGTAGAGTTATTATCCATAAATTTTGCAAATAACTGCTCTTAACAATTAAGATAATATTACATGTACGATTAATTATGCTTAAAGTAAAAAAATATGAAGTGATTCAAAATAAAAGTATTTTTTCTTATATTTTATTCGACATTTCATATTAATTACATGTATTCCTGCGAGTTAATTCATACGTTATGTTATACGGCTTACTTTTAAGTTTATTTATATCGCTTTTACATTGAGTATTCTCCTCGAGAGTCCGTTTTAATGTATTTTGCCAGAATGCCGTTTCTATTGGATCGAAGGATTTGTGTTCCAGATCATCAAGAGCCTTCTCATATACACCTCCATTGGATAGATGTATGTCCAATTCTTGAACTACTTGTTTTATGTCGCTCCAAATATTAGTAAAACTCGAATCGGACATGGATAGTGAACTGTGAGACATCTCGCTTCTTAAAAGCCTTATTCGCTCTATGTTTCCAGCCACAGATCTGCCATTCTGATCTGGTGCTTCTCCCCAGCCCTTACCAGGTGGGGGTAGATTCGCAGGATTTGCAAGATTCCTTAATAAAGTGTACAAAAATGTGATATCAAACTCATTATAATTTCCACTGTAAGCACCAGATGTAGGTATTATTTTTGCAAGTTTTGCTGTAAACAGGCTGTTCCTGTTATGGAGGAAGGATGTTTTCTTTTTCTTCTCTTGTTGCAATTTTCCTGTGATAGAATTCGGAGGAACATAAAACCGTAGCAAATCTCTGAATAGGTCAGAACATGGCTCGTTTAACATGTGCCGTACTCGGCACCCATTCACCGTGTCTGAAGTCGGTGAATACTGTCTTGATGTACTAGCCATTCTCAGATACAGTAGTAAATCATAAGTTCCATCACTTCAACACACCGTGGAAACCATTTTACACATTGCTTTGCACTGTTGTCCTTAGGTAAGTAAGAAGCGATTTAACGACATCAAGAAGTACAATATTGATTTTCAGAAACACGTTTTTTAAAGCTTCAGATTCCTTCAACCCTTAACATCAAGTGTAAAAAAAACCTTTAAACACAAACACACTATATCTCCTTTATGTTCCACTGCACTCAAATAAAGTACACAAAGAATTATTTCCTGTGGTAATCTGATCTTTATGTATTTTGCAATGAGCCGTTGGTTTCAATACCCTTTATTGAATTTAATGTTATGTCGTCGATTGAACTGAAATTGCAGAGTATATACATTGTTTACATAAAGTATTTTTTTAGAGTAATTGATCTAAGGATGAAAATAAATTTTAATAGCTTCTCTGTGTTGATAAACCAAGGAATCCAAAAAAAAAAAACAGCGAATAAAAGTAGAAAATGGCGACTGTGGTTATATGCAAGTTTGTAAAATGATCAAGAGAGTGCACATGTCCTTATTCGCAATTCATGAGAGACAATTTTTGCGAAATTATATCACTTTATTTCATTAATATACAGCAAATATGCCACTTTCCACAGCATTAAGAAAAAATCAAAATTTGTGAAAGTTCAAGGAGATGTCATTCAAACCAACCTAAAATTTGTGAAGTTTCACTAACTTTTAGATGAAATAAGATTTTTAAATAAAATCTATTTTCGTGTAAAATGCTATTACAATATTTAAAATATATAAGTCGTGACATTATAAAGAACATTTTTTTAACTTCGAATGTGTTTCTATGCATCTTTAAACCCTTATGTACATAACAATACCAAATAACACAGCCTATATGGCAGTCCTATGAACGATAATTCATCATAAATCCGCCCTTTGTTAGTAGCTTTTATACACTTGAGTTATCACTTCTAGAACACAACATTGTGTTAATCATTTGTTTAAGATTAAATTGAATATATGTATAAGTTAAACATATAATCTTTTTTATATTTTATGTACCTACAGATCTATCTCTAAAATGCTTTTTACCATAACTTGAACCTGAAAAAATTGGTTGAAAGGCCGAAAGGTTTTTAATCTTTTGTAAAATAAATAAATGAAAAAAATATCGTTCTCGCATCTCTCAAGTATTTGTAAAAAATGAAAGCTTTTCAGACCTTATTAAAATTATAACGCCCCATCCCCTCTCTATAGTAGGAGTCAGCTTGTAGCCCTGCTTTATAGACAACAGGTCTCTTCACTCTAGAATGTTAATGTCTCATGTTGATTGTGCGTTTAAGCTTCAGGGTCAACTGGATAGCAGAAGATGCAGACAAGAATAAAGACTATCGGAGATGAAAGTGCAAGTCGAAGACTACGATGTTACTGGTTGTGAAAGATTGTTGAATTTTAACATTTACGTGAACCTTTTCAAAAGAAAAATTATTTTGAAATTTCCCAGCCAACCTCCAACCCAACCAACCCTTCGTATCGAAAGCAAAACGTCGTTCTAAAGTCACAACAACGTTATATTATTGTAAAATTACTTTAAATTATAGTATTGCGACATGTATCTCTACATTTCGGAATGTTTTTTTTTCTGGGAAGCTCTCAGACTAGCGATCCATCAACAATTATTCATTTAGTTGTTGATAACTGAGGATAAAATAAGTAGATTTTTCAAGAAATAATGCATTTTACAACACAAACAATCACCCAATTGCAGAACCCCGACTCTGGGGCCACAAATGTCACAGTTGTTTAAGATTTTGAAAGAATTTATCTATTATCACTATAAAATTCATAAGCCCTTTACCGTCTCAGGAACCCCGATCCTGTTAGTTTACAATTTTCGTGAACTTCTCATTGCGTTAAAATCATGCTTCAGTTTAAAGATTCTTGACCAGGTGTCACATGTATATAGGTGTAAGCGATCATCATATAACGTATAATGGTTATATATGGGTGTAAGCGATCATAATATAACGTATAATACTCTATAACAGTTATATATATAGGTGTAAGCGATCATCATATAACGTATATTAACGCATAACGGTTATATATGGTTGTAATCGATCATCATAAACGTATAATAATCTATAACGGTTATATATGGGTTTAAGCGATCATCATATAACGTATATTAACGTATAACGGTTATTTATGGGTATAAGCGATCATCATATAACTATATTAACGTATAACGGTTATATATGGATGTAATCGATCATAATATAACGTAAAATTATATTAACGTATAACGGTTATATATGGATGTAATCGATCATAATATAACGTAAAATACTCTATAACGGTTATATATAGGTGTAAGCGATCAACATATAACGTATATTAAGGTATAACGGTTATATATGGTTGTAATCGATCATCATATAACGTATAATAATCTATAATGGTTATATATGGGTGTAAGCGATCATTATTTAACGTATCGTAATGTATAAAGGTTATATATGGTTGTAATCGATCATCATATAACGTATAATGACGTATAACGGTTTGTATGGGTGTAAGCGATTATCATATAATTTATGCTGTCCGAAGAAACATATGGGCAGTTTCGGGGATAGAAATGATGGCCACTTACAACATCTCCTTGAGGTTGAATGGAATGAAAGTCAGAAGTTTTCGGAAGTATATTAAATGTGGGATGCGCAGCACAGTTAAGGTTACAAATGGAAATATCGGCGATTTTTTAAGTTAAAAAATACATACTTTATTAGGATGGGCGATTCTTTTTTGGAATTCAATGATATAAAAAAAATGTAATGTGGTCTAAATAAACATGTTGGGGACATTTAGATTTTTTATTTAGACTTGTGATGTGATGTCGACGTCACATGACTTTGGCAATTATACTTTCAGTTTAGAGGTCATCTATAAATTTCAATATTGCAAGGGCATAACCAAGCTAAAAATCTTAGTTTATTTTATAATCCTTTTCAACACTATATGTAGTTTGTGAAAAGTGCTGCGAACCTATATAGATTCCCTTTTTTAATAGGTAAAATTTAATTTGTTGGACGGCCAGTTGAATATTTTGCAGGTCAACTACATTAAACATAGCTATAATTAATTTATTTGCAAGATTTCAAGAGGTTCTCAGCACTTTTCAAATATCTTAATGCCTCTTGAGTTTTTGTGTAAAATTTTGACAAGATACATTGAGGGTATGCCCTTGCAATAAATCGATTTATTAGGGCCCTTCCATTACTTTTTCAATGAATCTGCATACAAATACACGACGGTATCGGTTGTCTGGAGAATGCAAGTACAGTTTATAAATAAAATACTGAAATAGACATCGAATCCAAGTTAACGGCTTTTTATTTTACTGCAAATAATATTTCATTTTAGAACAAAAGACATTTTTCATTGTACAAAATGCGACTTGATCGGCCTCTCACTGTGTACAAACTGCGTCATTTTTGCGAGATGACGTCACATTGACAAGTGCATTGTGATCGATGCATCGTTTATATACTGTTGCTTGGGATTTAACAAACGACAAAACTGCATGTAATAGTAAGTTTGTATGTAGTATACAGCTATCCAGCTGTTTGAAGTAGCAAATAATTTCATTTTGTGGTATTCTGAAGACCTTATATTATGTGTGACGTCATAGTAAACATTTCCCGTACAAATTAGGCCCCGCCTCCTTACTGTAACCTTAACTGTGTTGCGTGGTTTTAATGCACACTTTTTAAAAATCATTGTAATACGTTAACTTTTTAAACAACAGGGGATAAATGTTAATTCAGAGGAATGGATAACGGATGAAATTTTCAATGAAATTCACAATCGCGATCATATACACGGGATAGCATTACAATCCAAATAAGCTAAAAACTAGAATCTTTATAATGGCAGTCAAAATGATGTTATTCTCGAGATCAGAGATGGACTTGTTGGAGAACCAATCGATCAATATACTAATAGACCTCTCCATAATAGTGAAATATTCTGTAGAGGGACGTAAACAGTATTCAATCAATCAATCAATCGACAAAAAAATTTGTGGTTCAGATTAATTCAATATCTACCGTTAAAGCAGACCTCATGAATTACAAACTGAGAGCAGCACTTTAGCATCTTCTGAATCTATAACTAACTCTTTAGATAATTTTTTTCTGTAGTAAAGGTTATGAAACAGAGAAACGGAAGTTTTTTCATGAAAGGAACTTGAACACCGTTTCAGCTAAACATTTTATATTTCATTTTTCCATTTTTTATGTTTATAATTATTCAATTATGGTATTTGTAACGATCAATGACAATTAAAATTCAGTGGTCCAAATGCAACAAATTTTGGAGCTCAAAACCTTTATTATGTAAAGAGTGCCCGTGCCAATCTTTTTGTTTACAAAGGTTAAATCACGCGGGTATGTTAAAGAAGCACATGGATCAGAATTCGGCGAATTAACACTTTTTGATAATTTTTTAACACTAATAAATCGGAAAAGTTAAGAATAAAACTTTTGCTATGATAATGCATTCTATAGACTTCATTGGAACTTATACTACTGTAAGCACTTCACCATGACGTTACCACGTGATGTCTATAATAAGAAAATATGCCTTAATGAAAAAGTGAAAAGTTCAACACTACCCCAGGGATATTAAATTTTAATTTGTATTAATAGTTATGTAAAAACATCTCTGTAACATAAAAAGTGCTGCTAAAATCCGACTGTCGTATCACAGAAATAATTATTAAACATTTCGGACCAAATCTTTCCAAAATTTTTACATTTTGTTCATAATATAAAAAAAAATGGATCAATTCCCCTAAACTATACGATTCTAGCAGCACTTTCAAAAAACAATAGAATAAGAACTTTAAATGGAAACAAAAATTAAGTTTCAAAGTATGCGGCGTAGTGTTGAACTTTTGCATTTTATTTGTTACAAACGACAGAGGAAAGGCTGATCGGCAAGTAAACACCCTCCCTGATTTACTTTTACGAAGAAATTGAAGGATTATATTACCATACCTTATTTATAAGCTTTATTCCCACATGAATCACACGATATTCCTTCTAAATGCATTTAAGCTCCGATTTCTAGTGTTTGTTTACATGAATTCTTATTACGTTTCAATTTCACTCTGCTACTACATGATCAACAGTTATGACGTCACGGGTATGGCATGTAGCCCCTGTGATAACTACAGAGGCCCAGTAATGACAAATTTCTTTTTATATTATGCCTATATATGTTTTAATTAATTTTTACGACCTCAAATAAATCGATTTTAAGGAAATTGTTAACTCTAAACCTCACGTCATATAGCTTACTATGACGTCACAGCATATAGGCAAGTAGAAAATTTTGTTGTTTTTACCTTAACCTACCTGCGCACAGGTTCAACATTTTTCGGTCACAATGTATGCAGACATCACCTCGCAGGGCGTAAGAAGGATATGTTGATAACGATCAATTTTCAATATCAAAGTCCATAAAACTATACAAATTAGGAGCAGAGCAAACACGGACCTCCGAAGCATCAGAGGTTATATCAGGTGCCATGGAGGAGTGAGCATCCCCTGCTGACTGTTGTGCTCCTTTTCATGATCGTAAAATAACAGAAAAATCTATTGCAAATTCAGTGTATGAATAATAGACTAACAATTACAATGAAACACGTCAGTCAGCATTTGACTAAATGATAAATTATATTTGTTGACAAGGTCATTGTATCGACCATAGGACTTACGAAATGCTGACTTTACACGAGACTGCTGATTATCTTCTTTCATCAACTTGCTTGTCAACAATTTACCCCATTTTAGAAATTGTTCACACGTAGAGCATGCTTTTGCATATCAAATCAACTGAGACATATATACTCCGTAGGCAGGCAATGAAGGTATATTGTTGAATAAGTAAGGGAAGTTGACGATAGAAAAAGTTAAAGTCATAAGTTAGTGACGAATATATATTAATCGTTATAGAGATAAAAATTCAGAAAGTTTGGACATTCAATGGATGAACAAAAATAAACAGTAAAAATCTAAAAAAATCAGTGTATGCTTATTGGCAAATGTGAAAATTGCGAAGATGTAGAAATCCTATTGTATATTTTGGTGGTGTGCAAATTGCATGTGTGGAAAAGATTAAATTACTAAGTGTTTATATTGATAATATAAAGGGTGCACTGCGTGCCGCGGTGGCTAATGTATCAGTAGAGACACAAAGTAAGGAGTCGACCTTTACCTAACGGGTTCGAATAAGTTAATGAATTAGTACACCTTTAAATAATTAATTTTACATATTAACTCTGATTTGCATGCAAACATTTCTGCCAAAAGTGCATTCAAAATTCAGACCTAATTTTCAGAAATGTTGTGCAAAATTTCAATATCTTGTGGATCCATCTTCTGCAAAAATAAAAACAAAGCAAAACATTCAAAGAAAAGAAACGATATAGAAATATTTTAACAGCTACACATCGTTCACCAAGTTGCGTTCAGTGTTCGCACATCGTTTACCCACCGTTCGCTCTGCGTTCGTTCAGCGTTCGTTCAACGTTCGTTCAGCGTTCGTTCACCGTTCAGGTGGTAAAGTAGAACGTTTCAGGGACTGTAAATAATAATAACGTATAACCGTTATATAATCTGAAAATTTATTAATATGTTAAACAACTTCAAAGGTTCAACTTATGTTATACGAGGGTTGTCCGTAAAGTTTGTGGACAAGCTAAGGATTGAATAAATGTTGTGTCATTGATATTTATTATTTTCATATTTCTAATCCTTTACTAAATGTGAATTGAAAGATGTAAAATCGTATTCAATTTCAAATGTTTAATTACAATTATGGCTTCATAATTAGACTCGGAATGGAGACCCGGAGCACCCCAAAATTTAAATTAAAAAATTGTTTATCACTTTATAAATTTCATTTGTATTTTATAAAATTCTGTGGAAATTTAGATTACTTTTTATATTATGAGATAGACCGAAGTTATCACGCCAAGTCTGCAAAATTTGAACGTTCAAAGTTGTAAAATGGCTGAAAAATCAAAGTTAGAACACATTAAGACGGATCGGAATTGTTCAAAAAGGGGACGTTTTCGGAATAGGTGGAGCAGTGATAAATTCTGCGTAGACATCGGATAAACACCTACAGAGACCAATAATTTTGTAAATAATCGGGAAAACATAGTAAAAGAAGCCGTACATTAGTATTTAAGTGGCATATAATATTTTCGGACGGTAGGAACAGTTTACAGGATGACATGAGTGAAGGAAAACCATCATTCCGAGATTGCGTGCTGTAAAAATAAATTTCGTAACGTGACTTAACCATGTTTCCGTAAATAAAATCATTTTTACGCAGACAGAGGTTGGATGATTGCAGAATACGAGACAGGCATTGTTAAATATTATTTTACGTATGAAACCTGAACATTTTGTGCACATATTTAGCACTGGTTTAAGCGCATAAGAAATGTATTGAGTTAAATGGTGATCATGATGAGAAAAGTTACATATACTCGTATAATGCTTTTGACGTCGGGTAACGTCAAGAATTATCACTTTAGTGCTCCGGGTATATATGGGTGTGTGTCTTTTCTAATCTGATAAAATTATAACTATTTGTGCTTTGTTTTTGTTAAAAACTTGCAAGTTAATAAAATAAAACATGAATTTAATGAAAATAATAGTTTCATATATTTTATCAATATTTGTCAGTAATTATCAATGTTGTCCACGACCTTTACGGACAACCCTCGTAAGTACGAATATTTTAAAGTTTGCATTACCTTTGATAGTTTAAGACTCAACCTTCGGATTTGGAGGGAGTGGGAGTATAAAATTCATAATATTTTTCTTTCCTTTTATTCATAGATGAAAAATTTGTTTAAAAAAATGAATTTCTCTAATAAAAACAAGAGACAGCTCGATCTAGGAAGTTCGGCTTATATTTGGACGAATATCACGCATTTGCACATAGAAAGCTTATATTGTTCCATCCCCAAATATAATTGAAAAGACAAGCCATATTGCTCATTGATATTAGAGATTGAAAAGACAAGTCATATTGCTCATTGATATTAGAGGGATGCAAGAGGTTTCATAGAGAAATAAAATTCTTTACAAAGCATAGTAAATCTTGTCTAATCCATATTTTATGTATTTTTCAGGCGGTATACCTGTAGTCTAACAAGAATTGTGCATTTTGTGATAAAAGCGTTAAATTGTGTGTGTGACAAGAGTTGTATAACAAACATATTTGTTTTGTTGATTTGGGGCCACTTCATTTGCTTCCACATATGACCTTGGTGGTCGATTTCCAAAATGTCTGACAAACAGCAAGATTTACAAGCTGGTATATGGAAATAATATGGAGATAATGAACAGTATTTAAGCTCAAAAGTCCATAAAACAGTACAAAATAAAAGCAGAGCAAACACGGACCTCCAAAACATTAGAGGTGGAATCAGGTGCGATGGAGAAGAAAGCATCTTACTTGTTCTGATTTTATATCAGCTGTGCCATTGAAGACATGAATCCGGATGTCAAAGAAAACAGATAACGTGAAGGCAAATTATACCTGACAATCATCTTGCATATCTACTTGATGCACTCTTAGCGTACTTTCGTTTCCGTAAAGCATATACATTTAATTGTGATTAGTATGAGGTAGAACGGAAATATGCAGACTAGCTCGTAAGTAAACTAATTTGATTCAAGGCATGTTTCCCACGTAAAAAAGGGACAAACGGTAGAGTAAATGTGACATTATGCATGTTTCATTTTTTTGGTGTGACGTAGGTGTGTGTTTCTTCTTAAAATGCGTGTGTTCTGTTTTCAGAATTGTGGCCGTGGTTATTAGCTGTTTTCTCATTATTGTTATAGACTTTTTCAAGGACATTTTGCGAGAGTACCAAAAGTCGGAGACAAATGGTATTCAGATTCATGATCTGAAATTAGATGTGCTTAATCATGAGAAATGGGTTAATAAAACTTTACAAGGAAATATAACAGCGTTAGAATCGAAACTAACAAAAACGGAAGAAAAGGCCATTGCAGAGTGCCAGAAGATCACCAATTATTTGCAGACGAACAAAAAGGATATACAAACACTGGAAGAGAAGCAGAAAGAACAGCATAAAGTTATGTTAGATCAAGGTACATACGCATGTATATATATATATATATATATATATATATATATATATATATATATATATATATATATATATATATATATATATATATATATATATATATATATATATATATATATATATATATATATATATATATATATATATATATATATATATATATATATATATATATATATATATATATATATATATGTAAGACTCCAAGGTCCGATGGTGACGCCAAAGTCCGATGGTCTCGCCAAACACCGATGGTCTGCGCCAAACCCCGATGGCACGCGGTCTTTACGGACGCCAAAGTCTGATGGTCACGCCAAAGTCCGATGGTTGGTTTCCTATGAGACGCGCGACGCTAAAGTGCGATGGTCTGACACGCCAAAGTCCGATGGTGCGGAGGAACAGTCAACGTTTATGACGTCACAATAGTCCGACGTCATAACGTTGTCCTGCATTCAAAATCAATTGATTCAATATTCGTCTCACATACATTTTACTGATATTGCTTAGTATTCGCCTACAAGAGCTAATAGGCCTAGTCTTTGTACAGTAGACTATTCGACTGATAAGGGTTAGTTCTTGAACACCAATATGTTTCCCCGAGAGATTTTATGGTTAGTCCTTGCACACTATTGGACTAATTTTGGTAAGTCCTGCACTCATCCAAGATATCTACTTTTAACATATTTTTCGACTGATAAGTGTTAGTCTCGCACCTATATCTAAAAGATTAGGGTTAATCATTGCATTTAATATTTATTTGTATTTTATTTTAAACAAATCGGGCTTGGCATGACGCGGTTTCTCATTTTTGTGCAGCAGTACTATGACGTCATAAACGTTTATTGTTTTCCGCACCATCGGACTTTGGCGTGTCAAACCATCGGGGTTTGGCGCAGACCATCCGACTTTGGCGTGGCCATCGGACTTTGGAGTCCCATCGGTCTTTGGAGTCCTACATATATATATATATATATATATATATATATATATATATATATATATATATATATATATATATATATATATATATATATATATATATATATATATATATATATATATATATATATATATATATATATATATATATATATATATATATAGCCGAGTATAGGGCAAAATTTGAAAAGTATTGTATACAAATCACTTACCCTAATTCGATGGACATGGTCAGAAGGACACAAAGGAGCGTAAAATCATATAAAATCCAAATGCATCTTTGAAACCAAACACTAAATGTTTCAACTGCGAATTTTGTCCGACCGATTCCTAAGCTGACTTACATATGAATGATTTTTGAAAACTATGGTACAAGTCATTTACCCCATATCACACTGTTGATTATGTGTAGATACCCGATGGGCGTGGTCATAAGGACAACTCGGGAGCTACGCTCCCTCGTGTCATTATGACCACGCCCATCAGGTATCTACACATAACCAACAGTATGATATGGGGTAACTACTACCAAATATCTTGAATCTAAAAGAAAGTATAACATGTGCAAGAAAAAAAAAAGATATGTAAAGGCAGAAAGTGATTGATTCAAGTGATTATAATCAACTTGATATATAGTATGCGACTTGATCAGTTAAGTTGTATAAAATGATGCTCATGTGTCTGTAAGCTGGGTTGTAAATTTATTATAAATATCATTTATATGTAATAACAGAGAGGAGACTTCGTAATAATGAGAAGGCTTTTGTTGATCTGGAGGAAAAATTGGAAAATATGGAAAATGAACTTGTAAAGTATAAAAAATCACAGAATGGCCAGATCGACCCAGCTGATCCACCCACATCCTTAATCCAAGTAATTCAACAGCAGTCACAAGGTAAAAACTAGTTTATAGAATGAGCAGACTAATTACCGGGGTATTTTACATGTAATTTAATTAGAAATTAAGTGTATGCTAAGTATATATACAACATACTAACAAAATAAAAGATAAGCATGTTAACATACTCGACTGTTCGAATAGCAACTTTAAAAGTCTCTGCTTTGACATATTCTGTACAGTGTATTGTACAATGCACTATCTATGGAAATTGGTCTTTATTCTTGGTTTCAGCCTTTCTTCCAATCACTGTGTTCTTGTTGACTGTTGGCGAAGGTGTGTTGTATATATTGGTCATTGTGTCTCGAAAGATGAAGATAGCAATGCCAAGTGAGAACGGTTTAACCACAGAAGCCGATAAAAACCATAGAAAAAGAAAGCAGAAGAAAGACTCGTGACGATATCTAAAAAAAAAAACTGCAGAATTTTAGATTTACTTAAGGAGGCTGGGGGTCAACAAATTAATTACAAATTAACCACCAGATTTAACTAATTTTTTTAGATATGGTAACTTAAGCTGTCTACTTTCATTTCGCAAAGAAAAAAATCATACATTTAGTTTTAAAATTTGATCATTTTCTATATCTTCATATGGAGCTATCCTTTTAAAGGAGATGAAAATAGTCTGAAAATGGCTGCCACAGCCCAGCCTCATTAATAATTCTGTTGACAGTCCTGAAATTATGGCCTTTTTGATATCTTTTTGATCTTGTTATAAACTATTTTTATTAAAATTTTAGATTATTTTTGAAAACAATAAGTCAGCTTTAGCCAAACTTTCCAAAGATGTTCTTGTTTTAAGAGAAATCACATTTAATCAGATCACTAGTAAATTGAAAATAAAAAAGTAGGCTGAATTTCTTATTGCTTCATAAACAGCTTCCACGCTAGAGCTATGATGCTCAAAACGACAAAACATCAAAATGAGTAGACTATCGGTTTCATCTGACGAGAGAGTAGTTATTTGGTCCTTGTACTCCTTGCAAAAGTTTCGGAAAAGTTTAAAAGCGCACAACATTTTGAAAAGACAAGGCTGTAACTACCATTGAGGCAAAATTTTAGAGCATTGTGAAAATTGAAAAAAAAATATTTATAACTTTAATAAATAATGTATGTCTTAGTAATAAAATAATACTTTCAATTTTTGTTTCAATTTCTGTAAACCTGTAAATCTTCTTACAAGGTGTGTCATTGTTGTTTAGAACGCATGTAAAAAAATGATATTCAAAACTTTAGTTTTTATTTTTTCGTCTGTTTCTTTTTTTTATTTTTTTATTTATTTTTGTAGTACGTCCATTCCAAGATTTTTTTCCTCTTATTGAGATGCTGCAAATTTTAGAGCAATAATCGGCACTCAGGGCTATTGACCAGTGATCTTTTTTGTGCAAGCATATCAATATCATACTGCAACATGGGTCCTCGGCTTTTTCGGTCTCTTCTGAAGGACACGTTTCCACACCCCCGCAGTGCTGACTCGAACCTTCAACGTAAGGATCAATATTCTTCTGGACCAAACGCTCTAGATAGCACTATTCAACGCCAACGGCAATTCAAAAAGAAAAAAAAAACATTCAAAGATTGTCCTTAATTTTGGGAAATCCCGTATCCCCCAGACAACCCCTCAGAAACTCCTATGGACTTAAGACCCCAGATTCATTGCCTCACTAAAACTTTGAGCCTATAGTTACGACCTTGAAAGAGGTACTTTTTTGCAGCATTTGGTCCTGTTTCTTTTTTTTTTTTTTGTTAATTAATACGCCGGAGTGGATTCATGGAAAATCTTGTATTTTTCGTTTACGTCCAAAGTGTTTCCTTGACATGGCGGAAATTGGGTTCTTTGTTGTTATAAGTTTCTAATTCATTGTCCGTCTATTTCTTCGAATACTATGATAGTGCAGTGTCTAAATATGCTGGCGAATTTACTTATTTGTTAGAAAAAATTAACACTTCGAAGGATCTTGCAACACAATGATATGCAAATGGTAATACAACCCAGATCATGTGTATGTATTGCATGTATGGTTTATTTTGAAAATAACTTCAAAGACATGCATATGGTAGTCGTCTAACTTAATATAAATTAAAGAAGGATTACAAATTAAAAAAAATTAGAATGTTTTGCAGATGTATTTTCAGGGTAATCTAATCAAGTAACACAATGCTCTGCAATCCCTTTCAGTGCATTATCCTGTGATGTGGAAATTTGGAATCTAAAGGTTTAATTTCCGTTTAACGTATTGAAATTGTTTTTTTTTTTTGTTTTGTTTTTTTTTTTAATTTTGTGTGATTTTATGAATAAAATATTTTCTTTCTTCTGTTAATGTAGTCTGTTGTGTATTTTATTTAACTGTCGGACTTTTCATCTCAGGGGTTTATTTGCTCTTGTTCGGTTCTAATTTATTTCAATTTCTAATTTCAAAATTATTCATGCATTTTGCAGGTACCCAGATAGCATGACTATGTTGGGCCAACATTTGTTAAAGGTTGTATGGTTGGCGTTGGCGGAACAACGTTGGACCAATGTTACCAAGTCAACCTTCTCTACCATGACGAAATTCCTATGTTGGCCCAATGTTGGTCCAACGTAAAAACTTCCATTCACTTTAGTTTCCAAGGACGGAAGGATCCTGGTGTTGGCCCAAAGTTCGACCAATGGTTTTAATACACCTTTAAAGAAAGTGTATTTACAAGTTGGTAGTAGTATGTTGGCTCAGCGTTGGCACAGCATTAAAGAATGTGTCTTATCAAGTTGATAGTATTATGTTGGCCCAACGTTGGTCCATTGTTTGTAATACACCCTTAAAGAACGTGTCCTTTCAAGTTGGTAGTAGTGTGTTGGCCCTCTGTTGGCACAATGTTTGTAATACACCCTTAAAGAAAGTGCCTTATCAAGTTGAAGTAGTATGTTTGACCAACGCTGGCCCGATGTTTCTAATACACCCTTAAATAAAATGTCTAATCAAGTTGGTAGTATTATGTTGGCCCAACGTTGCCCAATTGTTTGTAATACACCCTTAAAGAACGTGCCCTATCAAGTTGGTAGTAGTATGTTGGCCCAACGTTGGCACAATGTTTGTAATACACACAAGTGTTATTTTGTTTAGGTGTTTCAAAGATGGGATATTTATATTGGGCCAACGTTGGTCCAATTATTATACTGCCAACTAATTGATGGTGTCAATTTTATTATTAGCTGCTAAGCTTTACGTTGGGACAACATTGACCCATTCTTAAATAATTAAGAGGACTTTCTATGTTCATGCTTATCATTGGATGACTGCTTTTGATTAGATATGATATTTTCAACATTTAAACTTTGCACTGAAGTGATCACAGCACCAAAGAGCGTTTTATTCCACTTTTTGAATTGTATTTATGCTTATTTATTTGTAATAACCCAGATAGCAGAACATCGTTGGCCAAATCTTACATTATGGTTCTATTATCTATGTTGGGTTACCTTGATTGGGCCAACAATGGCCCAACATGGAATGTTGATAGCTGGTTATGTATAATATTGCGCTAATGTTGGGCAAACTGTTGGAACTGTTGGAATTATATCATAAAACTATTAAATGAAAGAAAATATTTGTTTGGGGATTGACATCGGCCCTACTTTGGCCCAATATACAATACATCTGACTGAGCATCATGGGTAGACAACAACCGGGCTACTTGTAATATCCGTGCCATTTTTAATCTGACACGAGCGAGCGTAATGAGACTGATACCTTGCATATCTGCATTCACTTTGTAAGTATCTATAATATGTTTGCCTCGGCACAGCTGAATCAACATTTAGTTTTTAAACGATATCATGTACAAATCAATGTAAATCAGACACGGGGAAGTGCAGAGGCCAGGTGCTTTGGGTCAACACTGTACCCCAGATAGTATGCTAACATTGGGCCAACGTCGGGCATATGTAATCGGTTACATCGGGCCAATGTTGGCGAATGACATTGACCCAATTTAAGTTTGCTCATCGGTGCAATGTTGGCCCGATATATTGAGCCAACTTTGGCCCAATGTAGAGTGTTATTTCTACAGATATTGGGCCAACGTTGCGCTTCATTGGCCCAATGAATGCAACATTGTTGGCGAAACGTCAACAAGAACATTGGGCCGATGTTGGCAAATGACGTTGGCCCAGTGTCATTTTGCTCCTTGGCCCAATGTTGGCCCGATATATTGAACCAACATTGGGTGAATGTGTATAATCATTTACTAGTAATTGTCACAAATCTGTATATTAACAAATCTGATCGTCTCTACAATAAGAAATAAATCTACAACAAATCCTACTTGAAAAAATAAACTAGCTAAAATCAATTTTAAAATTCTTATAATTTATCAAAACAAAATAAATTATCAGTGATTAATTTTTTTGTTTCTATACAAGAAAAATAAGTATAAAATAACAAATGTGTTTTGATACAGTTAAAACAATAAATAATTCGCCCATTATTTAGTTTGAAATTTGTGTGTAGTAGAATACATTTTCGAAGTCTGCCACTTAACTTACTTTTATACACTTAACGTCGAGTACATGATCAAACATTTTGAAAATGTTGGACTTGTTGAAGTTAAAACAAAATTTATTCAGTACGAAACATAAATTGGGTTCTTTCATTTAAAATTTGTTCAGTGTAACGACAAATTTTCAATACATGTATTTTATATGGGGCAACATTGAATCAAAATCGTTGTGATTATGATGATCAAGCGTAGAAATGTTATGCATAAATGCCTTCATCACGCAAGCTAATCACTTAATCACACAATGAAACAAAAAAGACGGTTATTCCTTAATTGACAGCTTAATCATATAGTGATACACTTGTGAATTTAATCGTATGTTTACTCTTTACTGAGAAAAATTAACAAATGTATTAAGTACCAAAAACTACAATTTTAATGCTACTGGATATTCTAAAAAGACGTTGAAAACACAATCAAAGAATAGCTAAGGTATGCCAAGGACAGGGATGGGGGAGGAAGAAACGGACAGATCAGAAAAGAAGGGGGAGGAGGAGACTTTGGAGAGAGAAGAGGAGACTTAGAAGAGGGATCAGATGGAAAGTGGTAGTGCCTAACTTTTTTCTGCAATATAGTGTGTAACTACATACCTGTAGTTCTACCCTTTTCTGTGTCTGTTTGTCGGTTACAAACACGATGCCAGAAACATTTTTTGTGTAAGTAAACGAAATGACGGGATTCATTTTAGTATTATTTTAAGAACAGGAGGGCTTTGTTTATTTGTTAGACGTGCTTATTGATACCTGTAATTTACTGAACTTGTGCATAAATTTACATCAGAGAGGGAGTATACAGTCATGTAACCCTACATGTATCGCTTGAAATGAGCATCAACTTTTAGTTCTTTATTAATGTTTTTTCATGCACTGTACAATAAGATTATAGTATGTTATAATTTAATTTTATATTTTGATTTCTTTTTCCTCAGTTTTTTAATTAATGTAGAGCTACTTACAATGCAATACTTGTTGATGGCAATTCTATGAGATATTGAGAATCTGTATTAAACTATTAATCTAGCATATATAGATAGTATCAAAGGGCTTTTACCATTAAACTGTACTACAAAACCAGTATAACCTTATTGTATATATTTGTTTGTCAATTTTGAGGACAGATGGTTAACCAGTGAAGAGCAAATGAGTTGTCATGATGGAGAGCCAATAAGATACAAACAAACGTTGACCCAAAAATGATGTTTTCCTAATATTGAAAGAATAAGTAGCCCAACAATGGCTCAATAAGATCCGTTCGTTGGTCCAACAATAAGCCAACAAGTTGGTCTGATAAAGGGCCAATGAGCAAATTACCGTTGGCCCAACATTAATTGCTTACAATGGACCAACTGTACAAAAATGATGTTTGCCCGATATTGAAAAAATACACTGGCCCAACAATGGCCCAATATTAATTGTTACATTGGCCCAATAATAAGCCAACAAGTTGGTTTGATTAAGGGCCGATGAGCAAATTACCGTTGGCCCAACATTAATTGCTTACAATGGCCCAATTGTACAAAAATGATGTTTGCCCAAAATTGAAATAATACATTAGCCCAACAGTGGCTCAATATTAACTGTTACATTGGCCCAACAATAAGCCAACAGGTTGGTTTGATTAAGGGCCGATGAGCAAATTACCGATGGCCCAATGTTGAATGCAAATGTTAATTATTATATTTCAGGATTAAATTAATTCAGTTGAATTGTCATATTCATTTCTTTTCAGCATTTCATTTATTGAATAAATACACATGGAATTATTTATATCAATCTGTGTTTATTGTGTTATTTATAGATATATGACATCACAGTGGTCATTTAAACCCCTGTCCCTCTTCTATTTATATCTTGTGTAATGTCAGGGCAAACTTGGATTTAATTGGTTGGTTTGTTTTCCCTCTCTTTTGGTTCAAACTTAGTTAATTACTTTTGTTGGAGATCTTTGTCTGACCAGCAGACATATTGGTTTATTTGTATTTGTTTGTCTATACTGACTTATTTACGACCATGACCAAGACTGGACAGAATGTAAGTTGTCTTTTACTAATTTCATTATCTCTAAATAATTGTTTATCTATTTAATTCCTAAATATTAATATTCTATTATGAAGTATGAAGATTCAGTCTTTGTGATTATTTTATGACTTTGTAAATAATGAAAAGTAATGATTTCATATATCAGTGTATTTTATATTTTTGAGAGCAATATAGTAAAAGTTGTGTTTTATTTATATACAGCTAGATCACTGAGTTATAGATCATTCATCATTTGTATTTGGAGAATGGTTCTATATCACATATAGGTATGATGTATATATATATTTGAATATTGTCCATATTATTATATTATTCTGGAAGAGTTCAATATAATTTGATCTTATTGTTTCATCTATAAATTCCAGTATTTATACCCTGTACATATTATTGATTAAGAAAGATAACTCTTAATGTTTTATATATGAGCACACTTAAAGGGCAATAACTCTTATTTTGACCGTGCTATCTGGCAAATTATCTACATGTATGTATTTTTATAAAATATTTAATATATTGTTTATATCTTTCAGAGCTGTAATATTACTGTGAATACAATTATCCATAACGACAGCATGGTGTTTGTCATTATTTGATAATAAAACGAACCCCATTTCATCAGGATAACAGATTGGATATGTATAACAGGATCGTTCTCTTACATCATATTTAGGCACAACATTTTTGTTGACAATCTCTGTTAAAAGAATGAATACCCATATGCTTTGAAAGAAAGGTCTTTAAGATGTCCCATTCAATTAAAATTTAGTGTAGCACATTTTCCATGGGGGAAAAACGAAAATTCTTAATTATCAACAATTTTGATTTGACATATACTGAGTACTTTTATACAACTACTTGTTCCAAAGAAGATGGTGAAAATTTTCCATGTTCTTAGGTATGTAATCAAACATCCTTTTGATACATATACATGTAGGTTTCATCAGATCTTATCGGGGAATAAATAAAAATACTGAAGAATCGAAATGTCTTGCGGAAATGTCCCACAGAGCTGCTGGTTGAAATGACGTCTTTCATTATTTAAAAAATACATATTTATACACTGCACTCAAAAAACCCAAATAAATTGACGTCGTTTTGACGTTACAACGTTGAGTAGCAATTCCTGGCGTTGCGTCACTGCAGATTTGCTAGTGAGGGATACTTTCCAAGTCCCATGCCAGGAAGAGGTATACACGTTCTAGTTTTAGAGCGATTTCTTTAAAAAAAATTAAAACCTAGACCCCCTCTTAATTCTGCTGCAGTTTATTGACTTCATCCCTGTGGAAAATGGTCGGTGTTTCTTGGCCATATAAAATGCATAACCTAGGTAATATTATCACATGAACACCACTGATCGTGCTTGTGTTCTCAACCTAAAAAAATTGCATTTTCCATACACCATGTATATGTATATGTATATATTCTTTCATTTCACTTTAAAAGTGGAAATAAATTATGAAGGTCTGATTTATTCTAATTTGCATAGGAAATGGTGCGCTCAACACTCAATGACTTATGAAAGTTTTGTTGATTTGCACATGGGATTTTAATTTTTAATTTTTGTCAATAGAATAATTAAAAATTATATTTAAAAAAATCTGACTAGAAATTGGGTTAAAGAGCAAGGAGAAACACGGGTCAGGGGTCTCTACTTTTATAACTGATCGGACTCGTAATTCCAATTATGTTCAAAAAATATAATATTTTCATTTTCCGTTTTCATTTTGTACGAACGTGTCGCAGAAAACGGAATATAGCCAAAAATTGGTAGGCCTATTACTATCTACAGTAACTAAGAGAAACAGTGGCTTATCAAGAAGTTTGGCATTTTGTAGGTCTAAATTGATTTCAAGGCCTCATGATAACCAGCCCGTTTCCGGAATATTAGCCTGTCCTGTATAGTCTCGTAATATACCTGTCTAGTTTTCCACCAATGGAGGAATATTGATTTTTTTGTGTACAGGGAAGGTACATAAACGTACGGAAATGTCAAAGCATCATTAAACATCTTGGAAGCTAAAATGTTTAGTCACAGATTTTGAGATTTTATTATCTTTATTTATACACATGATATGCACTTCTTTCCATTCTCCATGTTTGATCAATTGATGCTCTTGTTTACTATGTTTACGTCGTTGAAACACCACATTGTAGCAAAAATCGGCAGGGTGCTGTTTAAAAAATCGTAAGAGTATGTCAACATTAGATTGATATATTTATAATCATTTCATATAAAAATGAATTAACATTTGGTCAAACGGTAGTGCTATGGGGGAAATCGAGAAACGTACGCTGTGTATATAAAATCTCTGAGGAAACTAAAGAAAATCAAGCTATATTTACTATATTTAGAATAATAAGTACATACTTGAGTTTATAATATTGCTGTTTATAGAATTTAAAACTAAAATGAATCATTGTTTTGGTTTTTTTTTGGACTGATTTGAAATTTAAATTATATTTTATTTAATGTCATCCCGATCCCGATTAAATTTTCTATAACATTTTTGGAAATAATCGTCCTATCGCCTTATTTATTATATACCATATGTTTACGGGGAAATATGAAGATTTATTTAACAAATAAAAAATCATGTTTCCCAAGCACTTCACCCAAAGTGTAGTTGCAGATCTGTAGCATTATGGTTTTATTTATTTGTCTTTGACCATAACGCTACAGATCCTGTTGTGCAAAAAAGCCTTAAAGGTGCAATTTATGGCGCAATATTTTTGAGCACTTTTGTGGAAAATATCTCCACTTTCCAGCAATGGTCAATCAACTGCCTTTCACTCCTAATTCTAGATACATTCTGTATTCAATGTGTATATTTTATCCACCTCACTACCATTTATAGTTGTATCTACAGGCAATAAACTTGTTTGAAGTGAATTTTCAGCAATCTAACAAATAATTTTAATCAAACGAGTTTATCACTTGAAGAGACGAATATAAATGGTAGGGAGGTGGATAAAATATACACATTAAATACAGAATGTATCTAGAATTAGGAGTGAAAGGTAGTTGATTGACCATTGCTCGAAAGTGGAGATATTTTCCACAAAAGTGCTCAAAAATATTGCGCCATAAATTGCACCTTTAAGGCTTTTTTGCACTACAGGATCTGTAGCGTTATGGTCAAAGACAAATAAATAAAACCATAACGCTACAGATCTGCAGCTTCCAAGGGGGGTAAGATTTTCTTCAATGACTGAAGAAAAAAAGCACACCACCCTTATCTTCTGCAAAGGTGTGAGGGGTATAAAAACAAAAAAGGTGTTAAAGAAAATCCTCATTAGTTGGTCCAGTTGAGTAAAGGACAGTTTTGGTCAAGTGAATTCCAAGAATATTAAAAGACATGGAGATGAAGATGGACAAACTTACCTTATTAGAAAAGAGAATGATAGAACCTATGGAGGTGGATCAGGAACCTAGGAATGAATATTTACCCCTGCATGAGAAAGTGAAGGATCCTAAATGTCCAGACAGATGCTACACGATAGCCATTAATTGGACTTTCATCATTCCAGACCCCAAAGAACAAGAAGATCGAGATATGTTTCTGAGCAATGAAGATAAATTTGACTATTTGATTCTTCAAAAGGAAAGACATCCCTGGATAGGAGAAGTACATCAAATCAGGGGATTCATTCAAATGAAAAGACCAGTAGGAGGACTGGATATCTATAAACTTCATTGTACTGCCAGATTTGTTATGTCTTACAGTATCCCAGAACTGGAGAGCATGTTTTACAGGCAAGGAGGTGACTATGAAGAATATGGAGTTCTGAAACCTGAGGAGAGAAACAAAGAATTGGAGCCCAGACTGAATGAGATGTATTAAAAAATCTGAATAAAAAATATTTGAAATCTTGTTTTATTGTGTTGTTGTTGTATAAAAACAAGGATCTTTTGAAACATAGATTCATTTTACATCATGAGTCTCCAGGAGATACAAGGTGATTTACTCAACTGTGAGGTAGAAGCTATTGTTCATCAATGTGTTTGTTTGTCTTATGGATTGAGTCAAATCATTGCAGAGAAATTCCCACAAGCCAATCTCTATGCCACCCGCAGAGCTGTAGTTCAAAATATAGCTTTAGAACAAGATAGAGAAATTCCAGGCACTATTAAGGTGTTTCCTTCACAAACCCCTGTGGTCATTTGTTTACTATCTCAATGGGATTATGGAAGAGCAAGTCACAGACCTAGAAGAATTTTCACTTATCAGGACACAGCATATAACAGAGAGAAATGGTTTCAAGCTTGTTTACAACAAATGGGTAGTTTACCTTACCAGACTTATGCTTTTCTTTTGGAAAAGGGTGTGGAATAGCCACAGAAAATTGGATTCATTATAGACATTATATTGAACAATTTGCACACACTTATAACAAACAGGTGTACATTCTTCGTCGATTTATGTATTAAGTGTATGTATGTATGTATGTATGTATGTATGTATGTATGTATGTATGTATGTATGTATGTATGTATGTATGTATGTATGTATGTATGTATGTATGTATGTATGTATGTATGTATGTATGTATGTATGTATGTATGTATGTATGTATGTATGTATGTGTGTGTGTGTGTGTGTATGTATGTATGTATGTATGCGTGTGTGGCTCCCCCATACTGGGGACCTGCTACAGATACGCAAGTCGTAATCCTATTTAATGAAGCTTACAGGGAATATGGCACCAAAAGGGAGTTGGGGAGCGTTTGGGGAACATCTGTAACGGTCCCCCGTTACAATTAGCACTAGTTAGTATTGCAGTTGTGAAAAAACTATTGTGTGTTCTGCATGACTGTATGACCGATTAAAAAACTTTTCTTTTGTCATTTTTTTTCAAAAAGGTGGGGGTACACAAAATTTTTATACATGCATATAGAATAAACGTTGATTAATTAGAAGGATAAGATTCGGTAGCTCTATAATGTCTAAGTGTTAAGCAAAAAAGAGAGATCATCAAAAATCAATAAAATGTTCAAGGGCAGCTGTTTCTTACAGGTAGTATTGTCTTGAAGAAAAATTTAAAGACATTTAAAAATAAATTCATTTCTTTTTTTAACCTTGGTAAAATGACTTACTTGTGTTCTTTTTTTAATTCCGTGCAATCGATATTTTTAAAAAAACAAACTAACTAATAAATAACTAATAATTTCCATTAGATAAGAAAATACACACCATTAAACTCTTTTCTAACACAAAGAATTGATAACAGGGTAAAAACTGAAGCTCAGATCTAACAATGTTCATTAAAAATGCAATGCCCTAAAATGTTTAACGCATTTTCTGAGAAATAATGAAAAAAATCCATTTTTGCGAAAATGAAATTATAAATCTATGTATCATATTTAAAAAGTCACATTTCTGTTAATAATTGAATTCTTTATGGAAACTAAAACACATATTATACAGAAATGTGTAGTTAGCTATATAATACAAAATAATTAATCTGTAGCAAGTTTGTTTCTTAAGAACCCTCTCTAAACTGCACACCAAAGAGTTCTGATTCTAAGGTATTTTTGTGGAGTTAGAGTGATCTGCCCTTAGATCAAAATTCTAAAAACTAGAAATTTACACAATGTTACTCAAATATGTAATCAATTCAAGTATTCTCAACATTTTAAAAGACAAAATTAAATTATCTGAATGTGTTATTTACATGCATTATCGCTAGTGAAGTAATTAACAGTGATTTCTATTCATTGATACTGTGTTGTCTTTGAACATTTTTTTCCTGGGGGTAAATGCCACGCAACATACATTGAAAACTAGATAAATAAGCTCAATATTTACTCCTTTTTAAAATATACATTTTTCTCAATGTCCAAAAAAATTGCACATGTGTAGATTGAATTAAGACAGTGCCTGTTTTATAGACAAATTTGTTCTGTAGATACACAATTCTTTGGATTAAGCAAACAAGAAAAAAGTCTTAACATCTAGTTTCCTTGAAAAATTTTTCATACGTTTTCGTCTTCAACAATAGTTTTACAATGGAAACAAAATATATTACCTTTAGAAATGATAGGATTAAAATATCTATCTGTTTCTATATACGAGGGTCATTAATAAAATTTCGTAGACAATGTTCCTCATCGTCATATTATTCTTTACAGATTATAGATCAACATATTTTTGTACATAATAACATTTACTTTGTCAAAGTTTAAAGTTCAATTTAATTTGATTTAATAGAACTCATGTTAGCCAATTTTTAAGGCAATATGTTTTGTTACCATAGAGCACGCTTAACCAGCATTGTATCGTCAAAAACAACGTCGACAAAGTCTCTGAGACTTACTCTGCTTTTTAATTTTATATATAGTTTGCGGTGTCTTCTCAAGTCATAATAACGTATCTATAACACTTGATACATAGTTTGCTCACAATTGTGCAAACAGTTTGAACCAGATTGTCAAAGTTTTCACATTCTTTACAGCGTAAATCTATTAATTCCGCAACAGTACCAGAGGAGCGGACACCGTCTTTTTTTAGGTGCCCGACAATTAAAAAAAATATGGTTTAGCTCTGAACACATTCATATGATGTTCAATTTTCTTTTTTCAGAGGAATATGAAAGGCAAAGAATTCAGCGTAAATCTATTAATTCCGCAACAGTACCAGAGGAGCGGACACCGTCTTTTTTTAGGTGCCCGACAATTAAAAAAAATATGGTTTAGCTCTGAACACATTCATATGATGTTCAATTTTCTTTTTTCAGAGGAATATGAAAGGCAAAGAATTTCAAGCCCTTTGTGTTTTGATTCTTTTGTTGTCCAACTGCCCCCTAGCGGGAGGTATATTGAATTTTATGATTTTTACCTCTTAAAATATATTGAATTTTCTTATACTTTCATAACTTTAAAAACGAGCTGAGCTATCTTTAGTGTAAACTGCTTCTCTACCACATTTCCCCTCTCTGAAATTCCCACTACAATGCTTGTTTACAGGAATAAGTCACCTTTTTATCTGCCTGACGGGGGTTCTTGGTGCAGGAAGCGTTGCCGTTGCAGCACTTCCGCTCCTTGGATTCACATCCTCCGGGATAGCCGCAGGATCCATTGCCGCCAAAATGATGTCGGCCTCGGCGCTGGCTAGTGGCGGTGGTGTTGTCGGTGGTGGTATGGTGTCTTACTTGCAGTCCGTGGCGGCAGGGGGGATTTCTGGATCCATTCTCACCGCTGTCGGGAAGGCGTTTGCTTTTTGTGCGTCAGGAGGATTGTTATGAGATAACACATTTTGTTAAAAAGCTTAATTGGACATCTTTTTAATAGTTTTTGTATAATTCTAAAAAAAATATGCTTTAATTTCAATTTCTTTACGTTTTGAGTTCTTTCATTTAGCACATTAATTTTGTTTATATCTGTAGCTGCATATGAAGTTTTGAACATGAAACATGTTTATGTTTGTTTGATGGTGTAGCTTAACGCAATGTCTAATTAAGTTTCTTTGATTTTATAAAATCTCATAAATGTACATATTTACTCTTATAAAGGCTAAGAAAAACATCACGACTGTAAATGCCTATGGAGTTTTTGAACATAAAAAATGCTTTTTTTGTTTAATGTTGTAGCTTAAAGGAAGGTCTAATTAAGTTCCTTTTGGGAAGGAGTTTGCATTTTGTGCTTCAGGAGTAATGTTATATAAAAATCGTGCTAAGCTTGATTTGGAATTTTTTAAAATTTATTTTGTGATTAAAAAAAGTAATCATTACGTTTTGATATATTTTGTTTAGCACATTAACGTTATCTAGTTCAATATCTGCTATGCCTATGTACCAAATAATATTAAAAAAAAATGTTTTTTTTGTTTGAGGCCGTTGCTGAACGCCAGGACTAATTTAGTTTTTTTTTTAATTTATTTTAGATTTTATAAAATCTCACAAATGTACATATATACTATAATAAAGCCTTGGAAAAACACAACGACTGTTTATCAACTAGGTCTAAACTTCTAAAACTTCTTAACTGTACGGCTGTTTTGTGAATGTAATTTCATATTTCAAAGTTTACACATTCCTTGTTTAAATTTAATATTCAGTTATTACAAAAACATTCAATGACGAATGATTTCCAAAGAAGTGAGAACAGTAATATGTATTTATTACATCTCAAGCTGAAAACGTCAGTGAGTTCATGCTCCTAACTAACTATTATTTGTTTTGTTTATATTTTGTTGAAAAGCGAAGAAAAATAGCTCAATTAAATAATAATTATGCAACTATTTTAGTTTTAACGACTGATTCATTGTAAAAGCCTTGAAGACATTTATGTCAAAATTCTTGGTGAATACTGCAGACGTTAAAGAAGCTTTTTGGGCATTTCTTTGAAGAGGGATACTGTTAGAGGAGAAACCCTCTGTGGCTTATTGTAAGCTAACAAATATGGACATTTCGTAAAATTAATAATACTGTTTCACTGGAATATTTATCAGAGAATTTATCAGAGAATTATTCGATATTTGTTCTACCTTTAAATATAACCATATTTTTTCTCATTCTGCATATTTTCGGAACACTAGGTTACATCTTTGTTGTTATCATTAAGCATTAAAAATCAAAGACCAGGATGGACAGCGTAATTTCATTCGATAACTGACTGTGACCGATTAAGGCGGCTGCGTCGTCCAGGGAGTAGACCTTGCCATCCTGAACAATATGATGTATACATGTACTTATCCTGACGGGGTGTGTGTAGTCTACCTTTTGGCTAAATTATATTGAAATCAGACAAAAACTGTAGGAGTAGTAGCAATTTTAATAGTTTTTTAACAGACAGATGGTCGCCTGACAACTTATTTCATCAGCTCTTCAACAATGAAATTCACACATGAAATAACAACAATAAGTATTCAATTTAGCGCAATTTATATACATGTATATGTAACAGGGTTGATGGTCATAATGAAAACGCCTGTCAGAGTTCGTATTGCTTATTATATATTCATATTTTACTAATCACATATAAAATCCAATAAATAGTCTCAGTGGTCGGATTAAAGACTTAAAATAAAGAGGAAAAAACAGGAAAAACTCCAGTTAAGCTTTAGGCCTTTCATTCTATCTTCAGAAGCTTTACAA
>PRKT01001217.1:45926-111905 GCA_003671525.1 Saccostrea glomerata | reverse complement strand
TTTTTTTTTTGTTTTGTTTTTTGTAAAAGCGATAATGAGTTTAAAACTGAAGTCTTATGGCACCGGAAACAATGGAAATAACGAACAGTATTCAAGATAAAGTCCATAAAAACAATACAAAATAGGAGCAGAGCAAAAACGGACCCCCAACACATTGCAGCTGGGGTAAGGGGCCATGGAAGAGTGAGCATCCCCTACCGACCTGTCACAGACACAATGTCGCAGTTGGTGCTTGCACAAAAAAGATATCGATATCTCAATGACCGATTCAGTGTAAAGTTATTAGGTCGGAATAAAGGGTCATCTTTATAATGATGTTTTGTTGTCCTCTCCCGACTCGGGGTAAAACTATCGGGTCGATAGGTAGAATTGGAAATATTTTTTCCACAAAATTTCAACATACATATACATGTACTTCTATTTTTTGACGGGAGAAGGGGAAAAACAATAATGTCAAAAAGATTTGAGTCGGGCCATTTTAGGTCAGTCAGTAGGGAGAGGGCATCCAAAAAATTCTTCAAATCGGCCTGAGTGGAAAAATTCTTTTTTTTCTACAGAAAATGCCAGTATATTCGTTGATGGAATAAGAGGAATGAAAAGAAAAATTATAATTGTGTTCTGGAATGTAAAAATGTTTTGCATGGAGCTATTTTTAGTCCATGGGTCGGGAAAAAGGCAATTAAAATATTTCTTAAAGATGGCCTTTACTTTTTACTTACACTGTTTTTCGCGCTTTGGATTTTTCAGATGATGTTAACAAAACCATTGGCGATCTTCAGAAAGAATTCAAGCAATCACAGTATGAACAACTGAAATTATCTTCTACTGTCTCCTCCCTTGAGGTGTTCCGGATGAATGTCACTAATAACCGTTGTGGTATTTTTTAGGAATTTGAGTTTTAGGGCAACATTAGATAGGATGTATTTTTGTAAAATAGATTAATTCATATTCTTTATTTACTATTTGATGTTGCTTTCAATAAGTAAACGTTTTCCTAATTTTGATATTATGGTAGATTGTCCTATACAGCATGCGTTACAAAACTGATATTCATATCATAGATAACTTGTAGACTTGTCTAAGAGAGTTTCCTTTACTGCTGGTGTGACGTCTGATAGCAGTTCCTGGAACAGTGGTGCCTTGGTGTACAAGTCATCAACAACGTGGGAGGAGGTTATAACCCGAGCACTGGTATCTTTACCGCACCTGTAGAGGGAGATTACGTGTTCTATGTCAGTATCCAAAGTTACGGTACCTACAGTATTTATGTAGACATTGTCCTAAATGGATCTAGGAAGGTTCGAGTTATGGCTTACGTTACTAACTCTAATGATCAGGCCGAGAAAGGTACAAACCTGGTGACATTAAGGCTGCAGCAGGGGGACACGGTGTGGGTTAAGCACTACAGTGGTCAAGGTTATGACACTTTCAGTGACGCTCCTATAACCACCTTCTCTGGATTCCTGATATAGGAAATTTACAGAGTAAATATAACAGCAGTAGAACAGATATAATTGTAATTCATAAAGAACAAATGTAATTATAACCATGAATATTGTTTTCATTAGACTAAACAATTACGAATAGGTTAGGATGATTAATCATCATGTTTCAGATATATTTGACGTTTTTATTTTTTTACAGATTACTGGATAGTGTATTTCATAATCATAGAAGCCAATTTCCACTGAGTACCTTTACTTAACTAAGAAGTAATTTGTCATTGGGTTCTGTTATATACATACTGTTAGCAGTGGTTAATGAGACCTAGATTGCAGTAAGTTTATTAAATAGTTTTTTTACTCCGATGTGAATTTATCCTCATGTAAGGAACTCTCAGACAAAACTGGTGTTGTTTTATATGAACATATAAAGTAAAAGCCAGGAGCAATATCGTGTTATTGTTTTATACTAAGTAGAATTGCATAAAGTACGAGAGTTGACAAAGTCCGGTAAAATCGTGAACAAAACGTTTTTCTTAAAAAGTAATGAACTCGTTAAGCTGAAGTTTTCAAAAAATGTTTATTTATCATATTTAAGTGCTTTTTGGTTTTTGGGATAATCAATAGACAAAAATAAAGATTTTATTATGTTAGAATGTGCAGTGGGTACAGTTCTACTGCGCACGGTCAAAAAGCAAAGTTTTATGACGGAGAACACAAAAGTATTAATTCGAAATAAAAGTTTCAAATATATAAAATTGGGATGAAAATGATCCTTGTTCGATTCCACAATCTATTTTTGTCGTCTTTTTAAAATTTTCGATGCATTTGGTTAATTTTTGGCACTTTCCTGAGCATTCGAAATGCGAAATTGGTAAACACAAAACATGAAAAATTGTGACGTTTGATGATGTTACGGCGCACCGGATAGCAGTTCAGTTCGTTTTAGAGATTTAATGACACTTTCTTAAGAGACTGTGTATGAATACAGAAGAAAAAATATGAAAATATTACAAGATCTTTGGTATACAAATGAAATGGGAGTTTTCTTAGCGAAACCCTTTTTAAATCGTTTACCCGGGAAGTGCAAAACATACGGACACACTGCTATTGTATAAGCACAATCACTGTCACTGCCGACCGTCGACATAAGATCGTCTATTAGTTAAATGATGGTGAGAATATTGTCCGAAGCTTACTAATAAATCTAAAGAAGATCGCTTGTGAGTGCCAGATTGGTTCCTCAACTGTTTATGTTGACCCAACTGCAAGTATGTGCATGAGTGAAATTCCTAAAGCGGGACTTATCCTTCATCCCCCTCACTTTTAGGAAGGACGAAAAGTGACGCTGCTTAGGACACTTTGACGTTATCATCCGTGCGCTGTAAGACGATACAGCACATAACATAAAACCTCATAATTCGTTTATTTATGCATATATCTATTTGAAATTTGTTTTGTATATTCATAATATATATACTAAAGAGTAGTAAAAATTTCAGAACGCTGTGATGATTATTTTTCACACTAGACGACTTGTCAACCATTTTACCCTCGTATAAAGCTCTGAACTCGTTTTTAGAAACAGTATTTAAACAATGAAGATTATTGATTATTATATCAAGTTGTGCAAATGCATTTGTTATTGAACTTGATGATAGATAAAATATAGTCATGTGCACAGTACAGCTCAACGCACTTTTTAAAGTCATATGGTTTTTCGCACAAAATAAAGTAACATTTTTCTTGCAATAAAGCTTAAAATTATCGAGTTTCAGTACAAAACATAACCCTTATAGTATTAAATTATTTCATGTTAAAGGTGTTCATTCTCTAAAATCATTTGCTTTTGTTTTAAAAGTCAATGTTCTAAAAGGAAATTTATTTATAAATTGTATGATGTTAAATGTGTATTATTCTATCATATGTTTTTACAAATTCATAAATGGAATTTTGTTTGATACTATTTGATTGAAATGTTCAAATTTACTTCTTAAAGATAAGTATTTTTCGAGGTACTTTGCACATTTTCCATACTTGTCTTAGTTTTGTCGAAATTCAGTGCCTAAAAACGACAAAACTGCATAAAGAAATCGTGTAAAAGGATAGGATAATTGAGTATTGTTTATCTTTCAACAAAGGAAATTGTCAATATTGAAAAGAAAATTCATTTAAAATTATGGTCTGAAACATTGAAACTTTGTATTGGAAGGTATCTTTCATGTTGCTAAATCATGTTTCAAAATCTTCTCGACAATTGTCTATATCATTCAGACGCATGTCTTTTTCTCAAATATTGAAGTGGTTTGATGATCGAAACTCCTTTCCATGGTTCAACTCATTTATTTCCTGGGCGACAATTGATGGTTACATCAAAGTTTTCTTGTTTACTATTGTGATTACTATGAAACTTTTCTGATCACTTTTAAAACTTGATTAACTATAGTGTTCACTGTATAGTGACACTATAGTGAACACTTTGATTTACTATAGTGATAAATTTGACACTTTGATTTTCCATGGTCCACTTTAGTTAATTATACTAAACTATTAATAAAATATACAGTAGTTAACTATAGTATTTTTGTTAGGTCGGATGTCCTGAGGGATTAAGCATTCCCTGCCATCCACAGTGAATATTTAAACAATGACCTAACAATGAATATGAAAATGTCAGTCAGCATTTAACATTTAACGAGAAGGAAGTTGCAAAACATTGACTTAAGACGAGTTTCTTAAAAAGTTTGTTTTAAAAACTTGTCTACCAATGCCTTGCCTCGGTTTAGGAATTGTTCACATGTAGAAAATGCTATTGCGTATCAAATCATATTGGAGACATGAACCTAAGGGTTCAGGGAATTCGAAGTTGGCGATAGAAAAGTAACAATCTTTACGTTTCTTATAACGTTTTGATGTTAACGTCTTCTTCTAGTTTAATATCCAAATGGTGACAAATACTCTGCAATATCTTATTTCAAGTTCAATAGGATAGATGGACTCAACATGTGAGTAAAAGTTCAGTTGTTAATTGATGATTATATACGATTGATTGATTGTTTACTGTTTAACGTCCCTCTCCCGAATATTTCACTGATATGGAGACGTCACCATTGCAGGTGAAGGGCTGCAAATTTAGGCCTATGCTTGGCACTTACGGCCTTTGAGCAGGGAGGGATCTTTATCATGCCACACCGGCTGTTACTCGGGGCCTCGGTTTAAACGGTCTCATCCCATTTGGTCGCCTTTTACGACAAGCAAGGGGGGTACTGAGGACCTATTCTAACCCGCATCCCCACTGGGCGATTATATACGATGTTAATGCGTCTAAATATATCGAGTTGAAGGCCACAACAAGTCCTTTTTTCTTCTCATTGTTAATAAATTTACTGGATAAATTCCGCTTCATAAGAATACAAAACTGGTCTGATAATTATGAGTGCAATCGGTATCAATTAGAATTCGACAAATTGTTGGAAAACCTTATCTCAACTATAGATATTGTCCAATCTAATTGAAATTGATCCGCTCCAGCTTGAAAGTTTGTGCATGTAAGTATCAAGTTCGACCGGATTAAAAATATAATTTTAATTTTAGTTGAAATGTTTTCATCAAAAACTCAATTATAACTTATCTCAATCAACTATATCCATATCAAGTTGAAATCCACAGCAAGTGTTTTCTTCTTATCTTTTTTGTCATATGTTTAAAATCCACTTCAGGCATTTGTGTATTCAATCAGAATAATATCTACAAAACACTTTTGCCGAATGAAAAATGACACATTAAATCATAAAATTTAAGAGAGTTTCATTTATAATGATTATGCAACTGTCTATGATGTCAGAATGTATGGATTTTAATTTTTTTATGGTAAATGGTTGTATTAAGAGTTGAGAAGGCGTATAAGTCCCCTACCGGTGAAACTGTAAGGGTTATAAGTCTCCTATGAGTCTTCCGTCCGTCTGTTTATCTGTCCGTCTGTCTGACCCTCCATCTGTCAGTCTGTCACACTTGGTTTTCCGCACTTTTTTCTAAACGCTTCCAGATATTGAGCTGAGTTTTAATGTGTAAGAGTATTTGGATAAGTTAAGGATCACATTTGAATTTCTTTCCGTATCATTGATTTTTGACGGAATTATGACATTTTTATTTTTTATGATTGTCTTAACGATCGGGATTTTGATGCACTAAATTAATGTTCTAAGCGAGGTTGTATTCTTAACAGAAAAAGGGAACCCGGCAGGGACATGTATTTCTTATGCAATACTTTTAGAATGTTTATTGAATTTGGTATAGTTTTGAGATTTCAAAATTTCTTTAAGTTCCTTTATAATTTTTAAATAATCACACCTGATTTAGACCACTTCTCAAATATATTGGTCAACTCTAATACATCACTGCTTCACTGTTACTCTGGCTGTTTTTAAACAAAACATACATACATTGATTGAATTATAGTTATATTATTTTTTCAAAAATAAACATATTTCTACTTTAGAATGTTTCTATCTATATATGCTTGGGTATTTTCGCTAACAAAAATAAAATTTAAATCTAAAAACTTGTTAAAAAAATCAACCATGCATACATTGGCATGTATTTGCATTCACACATCTCTTATTTCAAGCCCACTGGGATATATCGTATCGATGAAAGAATGGAAAAAATTACTGTTAATTGGTTATATACCTCGTCAATACATGTTTATCTAAAAATCGAGTTGAAGGGATCAGCATGTGTTTTTCTTCACGTATATGATTTTGAACATATTAGTATACGTATTCACGAGCATTTTGAACAGATAAAACTAGAAAGGGAGCTATGAGTATAAGTTGGATTACCACTTGTAGAATTAAATCCCAGTAATTCCTCTAAATTATAACTGAAATAAATAATGACTCTTTCAAATGAAGACGGTGTTGTAATCTGCTTTTTTCTGCTTATATATCATAGGTAATTATTAATCTGTCCAGCAGGACTTTAAATATATGGTAAATAAGAACATGAACACGAGGTTGAATTATGTTTCAGATTTTTGAGATCTTATATGTTTCACAATGATATTTTTTGGACATTTGAACATTTAAATTCAAAAAGTCATTAAGTGGTGTAGCTAGGTTTGTGGTACTATACACAATTAAAGAATTTGTCTAATTCTTCCAATTCGCTTGTATGTAGAGAATATCAAGGCACATCTTTCAAAAAATTTCTCAATTATCTCAGTTATGTGAATTTCTTAATTTTCTATGTAGCAATTAATTGTTCTTCAATGTCATTGAAAGTGTGTCGTATTTCAGTGCGTTTATCCCCAATTTTATCATCGTTATGGAAGGGGTCCCGTACCAAATTTCACTCGTGGTCTGCTGTAGAGATGCCTTTCCGATTTTTAAAATCAATTTTGATTATATTCTTATCTCACGGTCAAACAACTTGTAACACATGCATCTATGGTATAATTCGAATTATTTCTGTGAACATTATCTTACTAATTATGGAAGCTTTAATTCATTTGGTTCAATGAGGGAAGCAAGCCCTAAAATATCGAATGAAAGAAAAAAAGGTCTCACGGCAACGGGTTGACTCAGGACTCCTGGGATTGCAAGGACGCCCCCAGCTTAGTCTTAGTTATCTATCGCAGAAATGTAATCCTTTATCTTTTATCACCAATTTCCTTGGAAAACTGACGGGAGTTCCGTTAAGACTTAAAGGTATTTGGACACAGATTTAAAGTTCTCTATAATATTACGACTTGCATATTTTAAAAGCATTTCGCACAAAAACTAATTAAAAATCTTATTTCATATAAAAGTTATTAATTTAAACTTCAATTTTTTTGGCGGGTTATGATTGACACATCCTTGCACTTTCACAAATTTTAATTTAATTCTTCATACTTAGGAATAAAATGAAATAAGATTTTTAATTAATTTTAGTGTGAAATTCTATTAAAATATACAATTTGTGATATTATACAGAAGATATTAACTTCAAATCTGTGTCCAAGTACCTTTAAAGCTTGTTTCCACTTTTGAGCTCTTCAAACTTATAAAGTAGTACATGTAAAAATTGATCTCTCTTCTATATCCCTCCAAAATTAACTTTTCTTATCTGCATGTTTTACTCCTACATTTGCTATATACCTTTTTGAGATGGATTTTCCTCCTTAAATCTTGATCACTTCACATCTTAATTTACAAAATTTTCATTTGCCCATTATGATGTCAGTACAATAATTCAAAAAATGTTATCTTTAGTCTCAGCTTGATTAGGGAAATTCGTACTTGACACTAGCCAAGCTAATGCTGTTATATTTTTATGCACCATCATCAAGAATAGCTGTTTGTTTCACTATAAATTTGAGGTTGTTCCTATCAATATTTAATCTGTGGACGGTTAAGCACATAAACATATTAGCAAAAAAATGGCATCTTTATTTAGATGTTTCGTACTTTGCCTGTTAGGCGAGTGTTTAAATGCTTTTTCATTGCTGAACAACCACAATTTTAGTATTGGAAATATGTCTGGAGGACTAGTGACCAATGATGCGTTGGAAAATTCTAATAGTTTCCGTCAGCTTCTTAACCAAGAGGCTCTTATTCGAGTGGCTCTGGTACAAAACGTTCAATCTTTAATAAAAGATATTATGACAGTAAAGAATTCAATGCTCGTGTTGGAAACAACTACAGAAAAATTCAAACTTGCAACTGAAAAGACTATTTTCCATTTAGAGGCAGAAATAGAAAAGCTTAAAACGGAAAATCAGCGTTTAAGGACCGATTATGCAGATAAACATAGAAAATTAATTCCCTATGTTAATGAAACATTTCAAACAGTTACATGTATAGACTCAATTTCACAAATGCAAAAAAGTTTTGATACAAGGTTACGGATGGTTGAAGAAAGGAAAGCGAATGTCTCATCTACTACAGCTTTGAAGACGTCTTTGATAAAAGTTTCAAGTGAAATTGAAAGTAAGTTAATAGAATTAATGCGCTTTATGTATACTATTACTATTACCGGTCATTTTGAATAAACCATTATTAAAGAATTTTATAGCATAGTCCGTGTAACACTTAACAATTCAATTTTTTAAAATGATTTTGAGTTGAAGAATGTTGATATATTACTTCAATTTTCTAACTTTCAAAAACTCAAACTGATTTTGCATATTAAAAGTTCATATTTAAGTTCAAAAATCTAAATTTTCAAATTCCAAACAGGTTTTAGAATTTGAAGTTTTAGATTTTAACCTTAAATATTAAAAATTCAAATTTGCTAAAACAAATTTTGTATTTTAAACTTTTGAGTTTTAAATATTCCGTTTGTTTGAAAAGTGTACGCTTAGCAATCTAAAGTTCAGTACAGTTTTACGACTTTTAATATTTCAAAATTTACTGAAACTTCTTAATTTCAACTTTCAAACGTCTTAGATTTTTTGAAAGAATAAGATAGGACAAGAGCCAATTTAGGCCCCTCTTCAAAAAACTAATATAATATGTAATCCAAGGGTATACCCAAGCCTAACAGGAAATGATATTTTTTTGGTGTTATCCCTGTAATTTGGTTGCCTAGCAACACATCAAACATAACAACCATGAATTGAATTTAAAGTCAATTTCAGAAACATTTATTTATAGAATTATGTATGTGTTCCATATTTTTTAAGTAACACATGATAAAAATCATTTAAATCCTAGAAACATTGTAAATTGTGGGTTAAATACAGAATTTAATTTTCTATGGCAACCAAAAACATCCCTAGTAACAACTTTAAATGCATAAAAATATTAAGAAAAGGGGATGTTTGTGTACTAAGATATGAAATTGTAAGGTTCAGTGTTGGTATCTTAAGGATTGAGATCTATGTATCTTTAGAATTCAAAATTTTATCCTACAGGCATCAAAGAAATCCTTAGCAACAGCATTAAAGTCATGTTAAAAAATGTGTAAAAGTGTAGGAAGATTTCTTAACAGTTTGTATGCAACAACGGTGAGCATCAGAATAACAAATAATAATGTGACAGTCACATATTTTTGTGCATTTTATGTACACTGTATATATACATAAAATATAATGTATAGAGTAAAAATTAAACTTTCAGTTACCAAATTTAAACCCTTAGTAACCATATAAATCCCTAGTAACCAAATAAAATATCAAAAATAAAGAACTATGCACGATAATTCTCGATTCCTGCCTACATCTTACACTTCTTTGAAAATTGATTGAATATTAATGGCAACTTGGTTTATGGCTTTATTCAAGTTTTACAAAAAATATAACGTTATATATATCATTCTTTTGCCAAATACTAGTACGTTTTGCGAAAATTCATACAATTATCTACTAGAATACATAGATGAAAATATGTTCATTTCGATTAATGGATTTGGGGTAGTAGGCAGAAAAACATTTGTAGTTCTTTTTATTTATTAAACTTATTAGATATCTTTTTATGTACTAAGTATTTTTCTGTTTCAATATACAGCAGCAATAACCTCTCATTTTTATATAAATTAAAAGCATCACTTCCTTTTCTGCAATGATTGTGTTTTGCATAAAGTCACTCTAACAGGTTTGATCCATACATGTATTGTATGAGACTAGGCTATTGCCACATAAAATGCAGTTTTTCTTTCGGCATCTGTATCTACAAATTGGAGACTTAATTAATACTTAAGAAACTTATTTTGATATGGATATAAAAATATATAAATTGAATGTGAACATACAAGTTATACTTATGTTCGGTCGTAGTTGTCGCGTGTTCGAAATTAGGTCCAGGTTTTGTTGGTACAAATAGCAGTTCGCAGGGTTGGGCGTTTATCTAAGCTCGCTCGGTTCTTTGAATATCAAGTTGTTAGGTAGTAAGGTACACTGTGTATTAAGAACATTTTGTGTAAAAAACGGACGATATACAAATTGAATCTTCTGTAGATGATTTGGAATTGGGATTATCTTGAGATTATTTGTATAATATTAAAAATAAAGAGCTAATAATGAGCAGCATCCTGTTTACGACACATGTGTATGTTGATTATTTAGTTCTTAATTAATTTATATTTGGACGAACGAAGTGAGGGAGAATGTAATATTATATCAAAACTAGCTAGAAACAAAATCTATCAGAGATGGTAGAATCTTTATGTTTGCAAAGATTAATTATAAACTTGTACCCTTGAGGCTATTCTAGTAGCTGCATTCAAAACAGTATGTGCAGTACGGAATAATCAGAAAAAATATATGTAACTGGTAATCCCACGAATTTTATTTCGTTTCCACGAATTTTTATTTCGTTCCCACGAATTTTATTTCGTGGCACAAATTGAAAAAAAGGGGCTCACACATACATGTAGCAGAAAAAACAAATGGACATGGTTCTTTTCTACTACATGTATGATTTAAAACTGTTGTATTAAAGATTTTAGATGAATGAAAAGTGTCAAACATACGGTCGAAATGATAGTGTGTTTACAAAGGGGCAACTAATTTTAAGCAGGGGTTTAAAAGCATTTTTACGTGTATGCAACCTAAATTCTAGAAAGTTATATGATCTTCCTGCTAAGTTCCTGAACAAGTAATAGTTACATGTAGCTAGTTACTTAGTAATAATATTCAACACACATCGGGGTATTATCATTGCCCCAGCAATACAAGTCCCTTAAACCCAAGGTTTATTCTAGTTAAAAAACAAGAAAGTCCCCAAATTCCGTCAAAGATCATTTAAGCGGAAAAAATGCAAACTTTATGTATAATTCAGCAGGAAAATCCGCATACCAAAAATTACGCAGCTCAATATTTGCAAATGTTTAGAAAAAAGTGAAGAAAAACAAGTGGCAGATGTGGACTGAAAGCGTACAGCTAGACAGACAGACGGACAGACACAGACAAAATCTACAGCTCCCTGCAGTTTCACCGGTAGGAAACAAATAATCTGATATCAGATCTACCTGGTAACAAGTAAAGAATAACAAAAAAATAGCAAACTGTAAAATACATAATGTATTTTCTGTCGCAGATTCCCCTATACATGTAGCTTAATCTATACGTGGAATATTGCAACAAATATCTTTACTTCACTACATTTCTCATAACAGTGGAAAAACTTATAAACATACTTGTATATACTTTTTAAAAGAGTCTTACATTATACAGTGTACGTGTATGTATGCGGCAAATGTTTGCATTTTCATGTACGGTATGCAAATTAAAGGGGGGGGGATTTATCTGTCCCAAACAGAGAGCTACAGTCCTTCAGCTTTTGCAACCCTAGATCATCATTGTAATAATTTCGTCAAGACTTTACAAAAAATGATTTTTAAACTTTAAATTGAATCTCATTGTCTGATTTCATTTCCTGTAGGATACTTTACTGCTATATACAGTATATAATTATAGATACGGAAATAGTTATTGATATATAGTGACATCCTTCCTTTATTAATTCATCATTAATCTAGAAAAAAAACTACCACATGTTGATCAAAAAGATTTTAGAGTGATGATTCTATTTCACTCAAAGTACACATGTATTGTAGCCTCATGTTACATAATTAATGACAATACCAAAACAAAAATGGGTTTTCCATTGTACTATAAATAGATATATCATAGCGGTGAATCAGAATCATTGATTTTCAGTAAGAATTTAAATCAATGATCATTTTATAATATTTCCTAACTATAAGACGACTGATTATTGAGATTCTTACGATTTTATGAGGAAAAATGATGAGGGCCATGTCGATCTACAAGTTCATGAAATATTTGTAACGTACGACAGATTCACCTTTTTTCATTGTCAAATTACGATTTAAGGTTTGACAAGAGGCTTTAGACCCTTCAGCCCCAGGGTTTCACTTTCCAATTTCTGTAGCTATAAAATGACTTTGAGTTGCAGAAAGGATCTTGGAAGGAAAGTATAGCTTGTACCCCCGGCCATCCTCAATAGAACCTCATTTTTCAAAATATTAATTTTGTGCGATTTTTTAAAGAAAAAAAAACAATTAGAGCAAGTTGTTAAGTGAGTACATGTACATTGTTTCCGCAAGGATGAATCTGGATAACTTTGTACTTTCGTCATCCAGAATTTTTTTTTTTTTAATTTTTCTTTTTTTATCTCATATTCCCATTAATATATTTTTTTTAATAATAACAAAATAAAAAATACAAATCCACCTTGTTATGCTAATTTTAAAAAGTTGTCCTTATAATTTTGAAGCGATATGAGCAAAAACAAATCGATAAAAATAACCTATAGATGCAGATTTATTCAAAGCAGGTGCGTGTGGTGGATTTTGATCCGCTCCCAGTCAAAACAAAAATGGCGTCGTACAGCAGACGCTTCGTACTCATCGTAATTTTCGTGAAATACTACAAGTAGAAATAATATCGTGGATAATTTCGCCTAGTATCATTGCATGCAGGAAATATTCATTTGATTTTTCACCAAAACATGACTGATCCTATCAGGAAAGTGGATATCCAGTCGAAAATTCTATGGCATGTCTTGTCGCACGACTGTTATTATGTGTGTTTTCAAAGACTTGAAATATCACCGGTGAGTTTATTAATTCTAAACAACTTTTTCTTTATCCTAGACGATTGATGGTTTGAAAAAATTGTGTAAATTATGTATCTCGCGAAAAAATTACAAATAACTACCGTTTGACAAGGAGCAGCATAACATACCCGTCACATTGTTAATCCGGAAAAAAGCAGGTTGATCAATCGATTTTTATAAAATTTATACGATTTTTTTCTTGATTTTTTAATATTTAAACATGAGCGACTTAGAGTACCACGAAGATTTTTTATACAAAGCAAGTACTTATGTATTGTTCTCAAATAACAAAATATCTTAGTGGTACTCTTAGTCGCTCATAGTTTTTAGAGCGTAAGAATGCAAAAAATACAGCATATTCTTACTTATTATTCATGATCGTGCAGAAACAAAGTCCTCTAAAATTCATTTTATGGACGAATGAGAAGAAATTTAATATGTTTTATAAAAAGTAGGTGTTTCCATCTTTCAAAAGACTGGGGTGTCTTTTTATTTACAAGTAATCTATTTTCTGAGAAATTTGGGGGCCATGCTACATAACTTGTCCTATCTTGTTCTTTAGAAGTTTGGTTCAAATTTCCAAATTTGAGTTTTTAGAATTTTGCTTTATATATTCAAAATATCAAATGTCCAAACCCGATTTGAATTTTGAATATCATCACAATATTCTATCTAAAAGGTATTTTGATATATTGAATGAGTTTTTGAAATAGTTTCAAAATTTGAACCAGATTTGGAATTTGATGTTTTAGATATTTGAAGTAAACTTCTAAAAACTCAAAATGTAAAAAAAGTGCTTTGATTATTTAAAAGTTGAGTTTTTTAATCAAAATTCTGAATTTCTGAAAATCTAAAACGTTTGAAAGTTGGAAGATTAAAGTAAATTCTTAATAATCAAAAGACGAAAAATATTTTTGAATTTTAGATTGTTAAGCGTAAACTTTATGAAAAAAAACGGTAGATTTAAAACTCAAAAGTATAAAATACAAAATTTGTTTTTGGAAATTTGATATTTGAACATTAAGGTAAAAATCTAAAATATTAAAGTTTTAAAACCTGTTTTGAAATTTGATAATTTTGATTTTTGAACTAAAATATTAAATTCCAAATCAGTTTGAGTTTTTGAAATTTAGATATTTGAACTAATATATTAACATTTTAAGACTCAAAATCATTTTTAGAAATTTGAATTGTTAAGTGTTACACGGATCTAAAGAAACAGAAGATTAAAACTCAAAAGTTTAAAATACAAAATTTGTTTTTGGAAATTTGAATATTTAAGGTAAAAATCTAAAAACTTAAAATTCCAAAACCTTTTTGGAAATTACAAAATTTAGATTTTTGAACTTAAATATTAAATTTCAATATACCAAATAAGTTTGAGTTTTTGAAAGTTTTTTGCTCTTTCTTTCTTTATTCTTTAAGCCAAAGGCTCATCAGATTTACATGTACACAATATGCACACAATAAAGAGAACAGAATAAATATTATATATACAAAAATACACAAAGGATATAGATATCAATAGTAGTTACAAATTCGACTTTCTTAGAGCAGTAGCTTTATATAAAAATTTCCCCAAATTAGACAACTCTTTAACATTTTCGCTACTCATTAAACATACAACTTTAAAAACACTTGGTTTGACATAATAATATTTCTTAATGTACATACTTCTCAAATTTTCATAAAATGGACATTTTAATATGAAATGGAATTCATCTTCAATATCATTACAGGCGCAAAGTGTGCAAATTCTTTGAGATCGAAGTGTATTATTATATCTACCAGTTTCATTTTTTAATTGGTGGTTTGATAATCTAATCTTTGTAAGCATTCTCCTATATCTATCATCAATAGGTTTTGTTAAATATCTTTGTAAAACAAAATCATTCATAACATATTGGTACAATTGTCCTTTTGAAGATGAAGTTACAAATGAAAAAATATTTTGTCTATAAATATCAGTCATCCTTTGTTCAATTATTTTATATGTACAATTATCAACAATGTTAGATTCCCATAAATAGCTCAAACCTAGTCTCTCCAACTCTTCTTTAATACACTTAATCCACTTATCGTTACGTAAAACCATATCTTCATAACAGGCCCTAATTATACAATTATCAGTCCCTCTTAACTTGAGCCAATATTTAAAAATTTTTAATTTCATTTTTACTGCTAATGGATATCTTCCTAATTCACAATATATGAAATTATTAACTGTTTTCTGACCCACTCCTAAGACTCTTTTACAAAAGTTAAGGTGGATTTTTTCGATATCAGTGGCTTTATGCCATCCCCATACCTCTGATGCATATAAAAGTACACTACTTACGTAAGTATCAAAAACCGATAACTGCGTTTCAACATTGAATGCATGTGCTTTTAATGAATTAGATATAGCAAATGAAGCTTTTCTACCTTGCTCTGCGGCATGTTTTTGAGTTTTCAAAAATTTTCCATTGTAATTAAATAACATTCCAAGATAATTAAACTCGTTAACAATTTCGACTATATCGTTACCATAAATCCATTTCTCATCCTCTCTAATCTTACCACCATTTCTGAAAATAATTATTTTTGTCTTCTGAATATTAACTTTAAGATTCCACACAGTAGTATAATTACATAATGAATTCAACAATTGTTGTAAACCCTCTGGGCTTTCAGACATAATCACCATATCATCTGCATACATAAGGAGAAACAAACTTATTTCTTGTACATCTATACATTGACAATTTTCCTTAATAAATTGCATCTCAAAATCATTTACGTATAATGAAAACAGTAAAGGGGAGAGTGATTCTCCTTGCATTAGTCCTGCATTACTAGTAAAATATTCACTAAATAAGCCATTGTATTTCACACAACATTTTATACTTTGATACAATGCTTTAATTATTTTATACATTTTCCCTTGAATACCAATATTAAATATTTTCCTCCAAAGTTTAATTCTATCTATAGAGTCAAAAGCTTTCTGATAATCAATAAAACAGCAATATAAACGCTTTTTCTTGCTCAAGTATTTGTTAACAAGTGATTGTAATACAAATATTGCGTCAACAGTTGACAACCCTTTTCTAAAACCAAATTGTGCATCAGACAAAATACCATAGGTTTTCTCCCATCCTAAGATTCTATTATTAAGAATTGTAGTAAATAACTTTCCAAAACAGCTCAAAATAGTTATTCCTCTATAATTATTTGTATCATTAACATTCCCTTTCTTGTACACTGGGACAATAAACCCTTTTGACCAGGACTCCGGATAACATCCGCTCTCGAAAATATTATTAAATAATCTGTGTAAAAGTGGTAATAAAATTGTTTTACAATTAATAAAAACCTCATTTAGGATATAATCCTCACCACAGCTCTTATTAAGCTTAAGTTTACCTATTGCATCTTCAATTTCCTTTTCGCTGATTATTTGGTCTAATTCCTCATACGATGGATCCAAACCCAAAATGCTATCATTATCTAACCCAGCATTTGTTGTAGATACTAGATCTTTAAAATGGTTCAAAAAATCTTCATTGGACAGAGAAGTATGTGTGCGCTTTTTTTTCTTTTTAAAAAGAGAATGAAAATGTTTTGTATTATGTTTTCTCAAGTAGTCTAGCATATTTCCCTCATACCGTTTATACTGGCGTTTAAGTTTCTTTTCTGTTTTTTTATAGATATTTTTATCGTTACATAGAATTCTCCGATTTTCTTCTGACTTATTGTAATTAAAGTTTTGTAAACTAAGCATATATTTTTTATATAAATCTTTACATTCATTAGTAATCCATGGTTTATCTTCTGTATGACGTTTAGGATGCTTTGATCTAAATGCTGGTGCTTCATGGCTATCGTTTTCCCTGACTTCACAATAAGCTAATACCTGCATATTTATTGTTTCGCATAATTTATCTACACATACATTAATATCCCTCAAGTTTGTAATTTTTACGTCCACAATATTACTTAGGATATCATAGTTCTCTACCAATTTATCAAATATCAATTTACTGTTTTCGTTTTTCCACTTGACTGATTTACACGCTGCCCTGCCCGTGTTTTGTTTACATTGTGTGTCATTTTTATCAGTGACCATGCTACCTTTACATGTAATTCTGAACGATACGGGTGAGTGATCAGAGAAAGGTGTAAAAGTACTGCTAGAGAAGTCAGTGATTTTATCTATATTATTTGACTCACATAATAAATAATCTATCAAACTACTTCCATTTGTATTATAAAATGTAAAACCTCCGTGTTCATCATTAGGAATTCTACCATTGACAATTTTCAAACCTGTAGATTTACATACATCAATCAGTCTCCTACCAAATACATTGCATATCTTATCGGTATTTTGCCTGTTGGGAAAATTCAAATCAAAATCTTCTTCATAAACCAAAACAGTATTCTCGTTAAGCATATCTTGAGGTAACTTATCATTAGCAATGTAATCGATGCATTCACCTGTTCTAGCATTAAAATCTCCAAAAATATAAACTTCCCCACTATCTTTGTATTTACAATAAGATTCCTCTAATAATTGAAACAGATCAATGTCAAGTGAATCGTAAAAAACACTATTATTCGGTGGTATATAACAAAATGCTAAATATAAAAAATTGTTGTTGCTGCATTGATTTACGGTACATAGTTTTAACCATACAATACTATCAAAAATAATATCTACTACAGATACTTTGAAAGGCAGTGTATTTCTATATAAAATGACAATACCTCCACCTTTGATTTCTCTTTGTATAACAATCTTATCGTAATTCTCTAACTCAAACGAATCATCTTTACTTATCCATGTTTCACAGAGACAAATGATATCAAATGAATTAATAACTGCCAAAAATTCATCATTTGTTAATTTTTCTAACAGTGAACGACAAACATTCCACGATATAATACTAAGGTCACTTACATTCTCTGCTATTTTATTTCTTTCTAATGGTTTATTTGTCCATTTTAACTGGCCCGTGTACTGGTCGCGTTCCCTTGTATTGGAATCACAATTGTCCGTATTAGCGACCACGTCTCCCTATCTACTATTCCTACGTACATCGGACTGCTGAGGTGGTGGGCGCTGGAGCGCGTGGGCGTAATCCATTGGCTCCTCGTCAAGTTCGTCATAATCTACGTCGGGCTCGTATAGGTAGCCATTTACGTACAGTTTGTCGCGCACTAGTTTTACGTATGCACCCTCATTTCTGTATTGCCGCATCACTGGGATAAGTTGACGTCTACGTTCCTCCATGGCCGGCGGGTATTGGCGGTGTATGCCGAAATTTGAGCCCCTGAGCCACTTGGATCTCTCGAGTACTATTAGAAATTTTAACTAATATATTAACATTCTAAACCTTAAATCATTTTATCTTTGCTGTACGAAAAATCAGGCGATTTTAAAACTTTTTTTAAATGTATTCAGCTGTAAAGTAGCATTTTTTATTTTTCACCTAATTTTGTGGCTTTGCCAAACATTATGCTGTTAAACTAAAACAAAAATTTCTTATAAAGTGAGAGAGGCACACATTTTAGCATAAATATTTAAATTTTACGAGAAAAAAATGTTTGTGTTATTTATCCTTACCAAGAAAAAAATTCTCGAGCATAGGATGTTTAAGAAGTCCTGTTGCTTACAATCGTAACAAGTTTTCCGGTATTCATTAATAATCTATAAATTTGACATTTTGAACCTTTTCTGATCAAAATTTGTCCGTTGTCTGTCGTTGTCGTTGGTAGCATTGTCGTCATCGTAAACTTTTCAAATTTTCTTCTCAATTGCATTAAGAACTGAGACGATTTCAGCCAAACTTGTCCTATTGGCCTCTCGTTTATGATAAAAAAAAAGACTTTTTGGAATAATGGAGCTAGCAGTAAAAAAAAACAGATTATCTATTTTCAGTATTTCTTTTTACTGAACACGCTTTCATATTTAATGAAAATATGACGAAGAGCAAACATCAGAGGTGGGATCAAATGCCATGGAGGAGTGAGCCTCCTCTGCCGATCGGTCACACCCGCTAATTGGCATGATTGGGATATAAAAGAAAACCTGTCGTCAATTCAGTGTGTAAATACTGGACTAACAATTAGTATGAAAAACGTCAGTCAGCATTTGACTGGATGATAAATTGTATTTGCTGACAAGGTCATTGTATCGACAAGAACTTACAAAATGATGACTTTAAACGAGGCTGCTGATTTTCTCGTTTCATTAACTTGTTTAACAATATCTACTTTGTTATAGAAATTGTTCATACATAGAACATGGTCTTCCGTATCGAATCATCTGAGAGAGATGTAAACCCCGTATTCAGGTGATAGATGTATATTACAGCATAAGTTTACGAAGCTGACGATCGAAATGTGAAAGCCATCACGTTTGCCATAAAAAGCTTTGTTGTTTGATAACCATTAAAGTATTTTTGTAGTAAAATATCCAAATATGAATATATGTTTAAAACTCTGTGCCATTCTTTAATTTTCTTGTTTTTCCTCAAGACAGTATCATTAACCCAATCTAATTAATGATTTTGCTTGGTTATACTGTTTTACCATGGCATCCATACATGTAACAGTTATTTATACAGATATATTTCTAAACAGTTTAAACAGTTTCTTTACAGCATAAGTGGCAACAAGGTGCCACGTTTTGAGTGAGAATGGTTAGTTTGCTTTTCATATTTTCATAAAGGTTAAATAAGGATTGAAAGAAGTTGAAAATCTCAAATTATCAAACTTTTCCGGCTGCTACCATAGCAACAAAGTCACACAGCAATTTTCATAAAACGGCTCTACCATGCGTGTCAAAGAAGTTTAAGTGGTAACAAAGAATAGCTATTAATTATTCTGATGAGCAATGTTCAAATGTTACATTTAAACAAGAGATAATTATATTTTTACAATACCACTGACATCGAATCACATGCGTGAAATATTTACGTAATAATGATTTAGTCCTTGTGTCTATGTGAGCGGACCTCAAAATTACTTCGAATTAACAGTTTTTCAATTTAACCGATTTCATTTTACCAAGTATTGTTTTCAAAGAAACTGTACCATTATTTTAGGGGAATGCAGATTCATTTTAAAGTAACTGAATTTTTTTTCAATTAAGAGAGTTTATTGTAAGTGGGTTCGAGTGTATTTACAATACAAATTATGATACATGATTGTGTACACTATACCTTGTCCGTCGAATTCATTTATACTGCATATTAATTCCTCAAACTCCAATTTACTAATTTATTTATCTGCTAAAACACAACAGACACCAACGGAAAAAGATGATGAGATAATGAAATTATGAAAATGAAAAGATAATATCAATTTATTAGGCCTATAGTATCCTTGCGAAAAGCCCTCGCTTTTGAAAATAGTTGGCGTATATGTGCATTTAGTAGCATATGTGCATAAAATGCTCTATCGCAATTAAACCCTAATAAGATAAATATCTTGTTCGTCTTTTAATTTTGTTTTTAAACAAAAAAAATGATTAATATTTCCAGAGACTGAGATGTTAAAAATATGTGTTTAAGTATCGTGTCTCATTTTGACTATTTTGTTTATCGAAGACATCGATCTGGCTGGACGCTGTTTGGTTTTTTGTTTACTTTTTTCTGTGGAGCTATATATAGTTACTGTAAGAAAGGCTTTCATGACGCCTAAAGCCGGGACTTTGCTTTCAGCAAAGCCCGGCAAAAAATCCAACTTGCAACTAAAAGACAATTTTCCATTAAGATGCAGAATAAGAACAGCTGAAATCGGAAAAATAGCGTCTACATGTATATAAAGAATGATAATGCAGATATATGTAGAAAATCAATTCCTTATGTGAACTGAACATTTCAAAAAGTAAGACTCAATTTTACAAATGCAAAAAGTTTTTGACACAGGGATTTTACAATCTTTTTTCAGGGTTACAGACAATTGAGGCCATGAAAGCAAACGTGTCATCTATTGCAACTCTAGAGACATCTTTGACAAAAGTGTCCTCTCAGTTGGGAAGTAAGTTAATAAAACTGATATGTTTTTGTGTTCTGTTACTATTTTCTAAGCAATTTGAATTGCATTGAAGTCTATCAAATTCATCACAATATTATAATTGTTTACAAATATTTACTTTAAATATGCAATGGTTAAAAGTTTCATAACATGAATGGTTGTAGATATTGAAGAAAATGTATAGATTTTCAAATTAACATTTATCAAATATATTTGGTTCTAGAGTCCGACAACTAACCCAAAGTCAACTGTTTTTGAGCAGACTTTGACATTCAAAAGCACAAAAATACGCATATTTTTCAAATTAAACATTTTTTTTTCAAATTCCCTTTTATTATACATGTTATATGATATATCGGTCTAAAACGCTCTTGCAACATTTCAGTAATGATACTATACAAAATCTTTGAAAAATACAAACTTTAATTATGTATTGAAGCCCCAGAATGCTAACAAATGATTAACTTTGCTAAATTTGTAGACTTGTCAAAGAGAGTGGCTTTCACTGTTGGTGTGACATCTGATAGCAGTTCCTGGAACAGTGGTACCTTGGTGTACAATAAAGTCATCAACAACGTGGGAGGAGGTTATAACCCGAACACCGGAATCTTCATCGCACCAATAGAGGGAGATTACGTGTTCTACGTCAGTATCCTAAGTTACAGTGCCAACAGTATATTTGTAGACATTGTTCTAAATGGATCTAGCAAGGTCCGAGCAATAGCTCACGTTACTAACCCTAATGATCAGTCCGAGACAGGTACAAACCTGTTGACATTAAGTCTGCAACAGGGGGACACGGTGTGGGTTAAGCACTACGGTGGTAAAGGTTATGACACTGCCAGTGACGCTCCTATCACCACCTTCTCTGGATTCCTGATATAGGAAAATTACAGAGTAAATATAACAGCAGTAGAACACATACATTTGTAATTAATAAAGAACACATGTCAAATCAAACATGAATATTTTTTTTTCATTAGACTAAACAGTTACGAAATTGTTTAGGATGATTTGTCATTAAATGTTACGGATATATGTACTTTTTAAAAAGATTAATTGATTGTGAATTTAGCTATTAAAGTAGCCAATTTCAACATAGTGTTTTTACTTGACAAAGATGTGATTTGTTAATGGGTATCAACTTCAAGTTCTTTATTGACTTTGAGCTTTATAGCTCAACAGTGAAAACAAATACAAACATGACTGTACAGGTTTACAGGAGAATATGATAATTATGTACATATGATACATGTATATATGACATAAATAATTATTCTTAAATGCCTTTTCTAGTTTTTAGGCTAAAGTAAAAAAAAAAAAAAGTTCTTTTACATTTTCAACAATAAAAAATTGCAACAATTTAAACATTAAAGGTTTTTTCCAAAAATAAGACTTTAAGCATTTTGTACGGTGTATTTCATAAGCAGGGCAGATTAATAAAAAATGAAACTCATCCTCAACAGAATTTGAACACAAAAACAATTTCTACAGTGTCTTTTTTCTGTATTACTATATCGACCTGTTTCAATTGCCAATTGGTGTGATGACAATCTCAATTTAGAAATGCCTTTTTGATATTTTATTGGTATGGGTTTCCGTAAGTAAAATTGTAAATTGTTATTTGCAATTAAATATCTGTAAAAAGAAGAACATTTCCTAGAGCTATCTATTTAAGAAAGAATATTACGTCTTGCTTAGTAAAATTCTTTGCTTTACAATCAGATAAGTTCAAATCAAGACCCCAAGGGGTAGGTTGACACCACAATGAAACTTCAAACATATAGGAAAAAGCCACACAAATAAATATCTAAGCATCATTAGTTAAATGTAGACTCAACTCAAGTTTGTTTAAATCATAAACACCTCCCTTCTTTTTGGAGAAGGTCAGGGCCATTTCAGCTTATTAATGCTGAAATGTTTTTTGTTTGTTATGTTTTTTTCTTAGCCGCAATTCCGCAGTCGAGTAATGTGACCCATAAGTCTCTTACTTAAGAAATGAATGTAATATTTTTTCCTTTGATCGATGTATCAAAGAAAAATTTGGACGGAAAACTTCATCAATGCGCGTAGCGCATTGATGAAAAAGTTTTCCGTCCAAATTTTTCTTTGATACATCGATCAAAGGAAAAAATATTACATTCATTTCTTATCATTTAATTATGATTTTAAATTAATAAAATAGAACTTTCTTTCAACATTCTATTAAATTTACGCATCAAAAACAGTGCGCACGAATACATCACAACAACGTTAACGTTGCTGAAATTCAAAATGGCTCAATCGAAGAAACCATGGAAATTAACGTTCTCAAATATTGTCGTGGCATTACCAACATTCTCTGAAATAATTTACAGTTCTTGAACACAAAAATAACTTACCTGTTGTGTTATCGGATATCCCAATCGGTATATTTTCTCCGGTAAGTTATTGAAGTTCGTAAATATAAAGGGAAGCTACTCAAATATCCTAACAATTTAACAGTAGGTCACAGAAATTTTGGATTTCGTTTGCACATCTTTTCATCTAAATTTCAAACCGAACATATAAATACGTATCACAACCTGTCAATGCTGTAAAACTTGAAAGAGTCTGCTGCCGACTGTTTAAGAATAAAAGAATCTCCTCATTCATGCAGTGTTATTTTTTCTCGATCATTCGTTTCTCAAGATTTAACAGATTAACGGTTTTCCTCTCTTTGGTAGCATAAAAAAACGCTTCTTCAGAATTCTGTTGTTCATACCAGATATCTCAAAGCCAAACATTTAACAAAAGTATGCCGATTTCTTTCCTTCTTCCCCAAAACTGTATATTGTTGCTATGCAGACGATTTGATTTGTTTAGCAAAGGGGGATAATTCAAAAAGAAACGAAAGTAGAAAATAAGTCAGGAACGTAACGGACAGGTTTCGAAATTCAGGAAAATATTTATTAAAGTAAAAGTATTTTAATTATTCCTTCAAAAAGTAACCTGGAAGCGGGAAATATACATGTAGAGACTGCCAAAGTAGTTCCGGCTGCTTAGTACAAGTGAACTCTAGATTTTATTGATGCAGGTATCAAAAGAATTTTTAAACCAATCAGAATCAAGTATTTTATAGAAATTAAATGATTTATTTTTCTAAGTGCATTTAATAACTTAGCCGGGTGTGTGTGTGTGTTCCAGTTACAATTTTATACATGTATTCAAGTTTGGATTTAACCATTCTCTGGTCTGTAGGATTCATGTATGTTAAAATAAATGGCCACACTCTCTTTGAAAGAAAAATACATGTATCACGAAAAAGAGTAAAAACAATAAGGGTCACTTTAGTTCTTTATTTTCAAAAGCCATAGACACATATAGAGAGAGAATAAACATAACATAAACCAAATCTGATTTACTTATTAGAGTTTAAAATCATATTCCCTTATCCCTAGACCTAGGTGTGGCCACAATAGAAGGTAGGAATTTGACATAAGAATAAAGAGGAAAAATTCAAAGATGAACAGAAATACTGTCATTTTCATTTTGAATAAAATAAATGACCCCTTAAAAAGGCAAGTATGTCAACCACATTTTGTAAGATACCAACTAAAATTATGTGATTTTCGTAGTAAAATAAAAACAAGATTTGTTTGTGAAACACTGGTGGCAACATAGCGAAGAATAAAATTTTCTTAAATGCAAATTTAATATATTGGTACCCAAAGTAAGGTATTCTCACTGGAAACACAATTGTGAAAAATGAAAGTATGCCAAGGTTAAAGTTCTTTTTCGTAAGTACACAAACTTCCAAGGTCAAAAGGTTATGGTAATTGGTATACAATGAAAGGTCTTGCCACAAAGAATACATATGTGAAGTATTGAAGCCCTAGACCTTTCCCTTCAAATATTATAGCCAAGGTTAAAACTTTTTTTAAAAAATAGGTCAAACTCAAAGGTCAAAGGGTCTAAATTCTTTATATTAAATGAAAGGTCTTGTCACAAGGATTAAATTTGAAAAGTATGAAAGCACTACCCTACAACTACAAAAGTTATGGTCAAAATTATAGTCAAACTCCAAAGTCAAGGTTAAAGGGTCAGAGTTCTTGGTATCCAATGAAGGGTGTTCTAACAAGGATTACATATGTGAAGTATGAGAACATTAGCCCTAAGCGTTGAAAAGTTACGACCAAGGTTAATTTTTTCATATATAAGGTAATCTCCAAGGTCAAGGTAAAAAGGTCAAGGTTTTTGGCATATCCACGAAAGGTCTAGTAACAAAAAATACATATTTGAAGTATTAAAGCTCAGCCATTTACTTTCAAAAGTTATCGCCAAGGTTAAAAAATTTAAAAAGTAAGCTAAACTCCAAAGTAAAGGGTTAAAGTTCTTGAATACAAATAAAAGGTTTTGTCACAAGGATTAAATATGTAAAGTATGAAAGCGCTAGCCCCAACTCTTCACGAGTTATGGTCAAGGTTTGATTTTTAAAATTAAGTTAAACTCCAAGGTCAAAGTTCTAGGTATCCAATGAAGGGTGTTCTCACAAAAATTACATTTGAGAAGTATGAAAGCACTAGCCCTTACCGTTCAAAAATTACGATCAAGGTTAAAGTTTTTTCATAAGTAATCTCCAAGGTCAAAAGGTCAAAGATATCGGTATCCTATGAACTAGTAAGACCACAAAAAATGCATAAATAAAGTATAAAAGTAAAAGTTTGTAATTTTTCTGTAAAAGTTGCTCAAACTCCAAGGTCAAGGTTGAAAGGTCAATTTGGTGGTACCCAAAGAAAGCTCTTGTCACAAGGAAAACTCATATAAAATATGAAAGTCATAGCTCCACTAAATCAAAAGTATGAGCAAGTTTAAAGTTTTTGCTGAAAAACAAACAGACAGAGAGAGAAACAGACACACAGATATATAGACCGACAGACAGGCAGACGGACACGACAAAAGCTATATACCCCGAAACTTCGTTTACGGGGGCATAAAAACAAGATTAGTTTGTGAAACACTGATGTGTCCCCTTATGGCAACAAAGCAAAGGTTAACTTTTCTCAAATGCAAATCAAACATGTACATGTAGATACCTTAAATAAGTCCTTCTCACAAGAAATACAAATGTGAAATATAAAACCCTAGCACCAACTGTTCAAAAGTTATGGCCAAAGTTAAAGATTTTTTAAACTCCGGAGTCAAAGTCAAAGGGTCTAAGTTGCTGGTTTGTAAAGAATTAAAGGCCTAGTCACAAAGATTACATATGGGAAGTATGAAAGCCCTAGCCCTAACCATTCAAAAGTTATGGCCAAGGTTGTTTTTAAGGATTCAAACTCCAAGGGCAAGGTCAAAGTTATCGGTATCCAATGAAAGGTCTTATCGCCAAGGTTAAAGTTTTTTTCAAAAGTAGGTAAAACTCTTAGGTTAAGGACAAAGGGTCAAAGTGGGTGTTGAACATATCATTTCTCAAAGGATGAAACCAAGTGTTTCCAAGAAACTTTTGTACTCAAGCATTAATATCATTAAAGTCAACAGATACGATACGGGAACAAGTCAAATGGACTACAGTGAAGATCAATCAAGGACTTTTCAGTTGGATGTTGTTGGAATACAAACTAAATATTCAACAAAGAAATCCACATTGATGCTTATTGGCTACTTTTGATGTGAAATTGTGCATTTATAATCCCATGTACTTTGAAGTTTTTTTATGATACAATGTATCATACATGCATCTTGTTGAAATTAAACTTTATAAACATATAATCTTTGTGAATTTTTTTCTGAATTTGACAGTTTATTTCTATATAATGAATATCTTATTAGGTAAGATCATTCAATCTGCTGTAAATAGAGAAGCAAATAATAATTTTTGTTTGTTTTCTACATGAACAAATAGTTTGTTCAAGTTTGTGCAATGTCTATCTTTACATATTGTGCCCTAAAACATATTCAGTTTTCTTTAAGCTTGCCATATGAAAAAGAAAAAAAAACAGAAAGGGGGAGCTAGAGAAAGACTAGTGCAGTGCAGTTTTGAGGAATTTACTAATAACATATTAAAGAAATTAAAAAAAATAGACTGATGATAATAATTACAAAGAATGTAAATTAATTAAAGTATAACAATCCATTTCTGCCAGAAAGTATTAAAATCTGTCAGTTTTTTATCATCTTTTAAAGTGTGTTTTTAAGCTTTAAAATATGAATCAAATAAATTTAAACTGTGGTTTACTGTGAGCACCTCCCATATGGTTATAATGGCAAAGTCCATGTTTTGTTGTGGCCGAGAAACCCAAAATATGTGTCGGATCACAATGTAAAATAGGAGGTGGACAATGGCTATATGAAATTAAGATTCTGTGAAAGATTCATTTAATTTCACTCAGTGGTATAAGAGGAGTTGTGGATAAGAGATGGGTAGTACCCGAAAGCGTAATAGACAGACGGACGAACGGACGTACAGACAGACGGACATACCGATTACAGTATACCCTCCCACTTTTCAAGCCGGGGGGGGGGGGTATTAAATCACTTGCGGGTCAGGACAAATAGAGACAAGAAGCGGGGTTTGTAGCACGTGGATTAGCGGAATCCATACTTCCTTTAAATACTAGTGCAATGAGCTCACTAAATGAAACCCCGCCTCCCATAATGTCCATGTTTTGCAATATATTGCTTTACGGTAATGTGTAAAGAGGAATAACTCGTCTTATCAAATATTATCCATAGGTAAGGATATAATGGCAATGTCCATGTTTAGCTTTGGAAAACCGAAAATACGTGTCGAATAAAAAAGTAAAATAGAAGGTGCACAATGGCAATATGTAAAAAAGATTCTGTGAAAGTTTAATTAAATTTCACTCAAGAGGAATTGTGGATAAGAGATGGGTACCCTAAAGCCTAACAGACGGACGGACGGACAGACGGAAATACCGATTACTATATACCCTTCCACTTTTCAAGCGGGGGGTATAAAAACCTTGGATAGATGGACAGGTAACGAACTTTATAAATATAATGCTTCATTAATATCAACAAAGTGTTGAAGTATTCTAAATTTTCATTTTCGTCTTTTTAACCAAAAATAAATGATTTTGCATTGACATTCAATTCAAAATTTCAATATCTTTGGCTTGACATAAACGTATGAATTTTTTAAAAAAAAATTGCTGAACAACATTACATTCCCAGATTAAATGATAAATTGTTTCCTCTTCATCTTCATAAAAAGTGCAATACTTTGTGTCGGATTTACCTATTTTATACATGAGACTATTTGTAGTTAGAATATGACGATTAACTCTGTATTGAAACTATTGTAATTTATAATCCTGTGTCACGAGGAATGGAAGATTATGAATTGTTTTCTACTGTACGAGGGGTGATCAAAAAGTTCGCGAACTAATTGAATAACTTCCATAAAAGAAACAGTATTTGGTTTCAATGTTGATTATATTTTAAATTAATTCTCCCCGATTTTAATGCACAGCAACCGCTGTTCTGCGCATGCGTGAATCACGTGATATTGGTGGTCACGTGACCCCCTCCGTAGCGTTCTGTCAAAAAAGTTGAAAGATTTTTCTGAGTTTTATATTTCTTTCTATGTGAGTTAATTTTTATGACAAGAACAGTTCATTTGTAAGAAATGGTCATATCTCGGCAACAGAATGGGTGGATGAGAATATCCTTTCTAAAGAATAAGCATGGCGACCATTAAAACACACATCTTCTGTCTCGGGAGAGACCTTTATTCAAGGTGGATAGATAATGGGTGACTCCTTTTTATCATATCTAATATTTTTAAAATCTAAAATAAACGATATCTTAGATATTTAATAATTATATTATTGTACAAATATTCAACTATTTTTCAAAGTGTTTATTGGAGGTCTTTGATAGCAAATTGCTTAATTAAAAATACATATCTTTTAAAACTTGCTTTCATTGGGCAGGATGACAAGTATCATATTTTACCATCTGCCTTCCTTTACTAAAACGATCAATCCGATCAGTAATTGAATTTATAGAAACTCATTTATCTCAATAAACTGTGTACAAATTATTATATGATACTGCAGAGGGATTTCTAAGATATACAATAAATTGTACATTCGTTTGTTGAACGAGTTCGACGGAGACAACCATTTTTCGTCACAAGTGACCTACATAGTGATGTCATTTTCACATTGTGACGTCACAAACAAGGAGGAAAACTATAATCAGCATATGCTATTTATAGACCTTGGTTATGGCTATGTATGTACCGAATTTCATTCTAATCTGAATTGTGGTTTTGTAGATATAGAGATAGGTCGCGAACTTTTTGATCACCCCTCGTATACAGTAAAACTCGTTTAGCACGAACACGGATATAGCGAAGTTTTCCTGGGTCCCCGGCAAAACTTTTAACAAATCTTAAATAAGTATATCTTAATTAAGTAAAATCTTACGGTTAAAACGAATTCTGATATAACGAATTTACGGATATAGCAAACTAATTTTGAGTCCCGTTTAGGTTAAATATAATACAATTTACATCTTTTATAACGAACTTTCAAAGATTATAAAAGAATTTGATAAACTAAACTGACTTTATTTCCTTTTAGCATTTGTATATAAAATCCAATTCATAATAGAACTTAAGTTGTCGAAGATATGTTTTGTAACATTTGCTTCCCTAACATATTTGGTAGTAATACTTGAAGGAAAACATGCATATTGCGAATTCGCTATAATGGTTATACGAATTCGTTATACGGATATAACGAGTTACGGATCTAGCGAATTAAATTCACAGGTTCCAAGGACTTCGCTATAACCGAGTTTTACTGTGTCAGTTATTTCAAAATATCGAGCCCACTTATCCCTACCCTCTCTCTCTCTCTCTCTCTCTCTCTCTCTCTCTCTCTCTCTCTCTCTCTCTCTTAATAAACTTTAACACTAATTTTGTTTATGTTTCAAATATAATTAGTCTTGTTTGATTTTGATTGTACATATATTCATACAGAAGTTTGTAATGCTTGTGATGTGTGAAAGTTTCAATAAAAAAAAGTTTCTGCAATGCCGAAATCATAGTATAGTACTGCTCGTACATTAAATGTTTACGCGCACTGAATCCATTCATAAATTTATGTTTCATCAATTTTCCGCAATGCGATAACAATAGTATACTGCTCCTATATCAAATGATTTGGCACGCTGAAACAATTCATATACTTAAGTTTCGGAAACCATAGTATACTGCTTGTACATCAAATGTTTATGCATGCTGAAACCTTACATACACTTCAATTTTCATCAAGTTTAAGTTGCTGAAACTATTTGGATTCGTAGACAACTTTACTTTCCGCACTGCGGAAACTTGATGAAACTTGAAGTTTCAGCACTTAATCTTCCTGGAAACTATCAACCAGCTTAAGTTTCCGCAGACTTTTAGTAGTGTTTCATCTATGTAGAAATTGTTTTTTTTTATCCAGTGATTTAGAGCTCCAAATGTTTGTTATGTAAACAAGGCCATGTTTTTGTTTACATCATTAGGTTAAATAGACTAAAGATGTTCAAAAGCAGATTTATTCAATAAAAAAGTTAATTCTAAATATGATTAGATAGTTTCTAGTGATTTGCAGAATCTCAGTTTGTTATAAATATTCCTTCTTCTATATGTAATCAAAAATAAGGCACGAACCTTTTTACAATTTGAGGAATTTTAAGTTCTGTATCTCCTTTGTACATCAACAAATGATAATCAATGTTTTGCATATCATTAGAATTGCCTGAAGGTCAGACGAGACGTTCCTCAAAATCTGTTTTGTATATCTTCGTAATGTATGAAAAATATTCAAAATTTTGATAACATTCTGATTTCTAACCCAGTTTCTAAACGTTTTTAAAAAATCCAAACACTTAAACATTTGAAATTGGAAAATTATTTTTCTTCCCCAAAGGATTATAGAAGAAAAACTAACCCTGGTATCATGCAGAAATGCCTGGTAAGGTACCTCAATTTTTTGTGAGTAAACATGTTTAAGTAGCAATACTTCAATGACAAACTCTTAGAAAAATTTATCTATTATTAAGGAACGTCTCGTCTGTCCTTAACTAGGAATTGTGAACATTAAAATTGGTTTTAAAAAATTCAGCTGAAACTGTGTCTATGTCCCTTTTAAAGTGGTGAAGGAGAAACTTCAGTGCTACAGTATATTCAAGACGTGGTGTAAAACAAATGAGGATACCTAAAAAAATTCCAAAAAAAAAGAACTTTTGGACAATTTGAAATGAAAGGATTTTACAAAAATCAACGGCTTAAAACTTACGACTTTTTCAACTTGATACACAAACATTCCCCACGATAAGTTAAAGTCCTGGCTTTTTGATATCATTGACAGCTGCTTTTTTCAATAAAAATGGACATGTAAATTTATTTGTCTTGTCATTAGCAATTTTCAAAATAAATCTGTTTTTAAAAAATCATACTGATTGTATACACAAGAACGGTGAAGTTGCCATTAAAAGGATGCATGAGTTTCTGATTGACAATATCTATATAATGTGGTTTTTGGAAACAATGTCTTCCAACAATCAACTGGATTTCCCATGGGGCCCGGTTCAATCGCAACTTCTCGGGCCTTTCTAGCGGAAAAAACGACCTCTAATGTATATGGTAGACGCCATGACAACCCTCCTTTTTCACGATCTTTGAAATAAATGCATTGAGAACTTTTATCTGTGGAATATGGAGTTTAACTTTATTAAATGTAATGATATCACCTAATATATACTATAGAAGGAACTTCTAAATCCGTCTAGCCTTTATTTGAATAAACAGGAAATGTATAAATTTTTAACATCCGGTGGTGTTAATACATTCGAGGTTGTTTTTCCGACCTCTGACGGAAAGACCCGAGATGATGCGATTAGGGCCCGGTTATTACAAGAACTGCTTTTGTATTCATGTAAAGCCGAACTTGTCCAAAGTCTTATACGTGAAAAGACAAAAACCTGCTCCATATGATGTGTCCTTTGTCTCTATATATCTAAACGAGACTGCTGATTTTCTTGTTTCATCAACTTGTTGGGTCAATAACTCACTTCGTTTTAGAAATTCACGCTTCCACGCTCCGCCCACCGATGGCAACGAAAATCACGTGACCTGCACCTCCGACAAAAAATGTAAACATCATGGCGGGGGATTTACAACTTGTGCCGGACGATTTTACCCTGAATTCATTTAATTTTAATTTTTTACAGAAAAGTCAGTCAAAAGGTTTAATTTTTTATAAAGAAGGGTATGTTCATAACATCACGGTGTCAAAAAACACAGGTGGCACTGTAATTATTTCTGCGAGATGCTATCGAAGCATGAGGAAGGGCGAGGCACCGCACCGGTTACATATAGATTTAGCGGAGTCGGTAGTTACGGATGCCTATTGTTCATGCACAGCCGGGTAAAACATAAGTTCGTTTCGAATGCGTTTAGTCGTTATTGTTGGTTAATAAATTGATATTTTAATAATTGCTTAGTTTATTTTTGTTTTCCATGGTTGCATTAAACCACTTCAACTGACACTTGAATTGAGTGTTCTATCGTTAACCAGGTGTTTTGTTCACTTTGAGCCTAATATTGCGTATTCTCCTTCTTCACCCTACATGATGATTCAGATATTGGCCTTCGTCATGTTTATTTAGTGGAAGAATTTATCAACATTTTTGTTGTTTCCATTTCTATGTATTTCATTCTCATACTAGATCCAATACTTTCATATGTTTAAATTGTAAGACTACTTATCATCTATAAAATTCAATCATGGCATAAGAAGACACAAAAATAAATATTTATATAGTTTATAAGTAAGCCTAATAATTAATAAAATTACAAGTACATTTGATGCATGATTATAAGCATAGGCGCTAGCATGGTTCTGTGTGTCTGAATACCCTCATTAAAAAAAAAATTGCAAAAATTAGCAGGTTTTAAAAAATGTCATATTGAATGTATATAAAAAGAACAGTCAATATGACATTTTTAAAACGTGATAATTTTTGCAAATTTTAATTTTAATGAGGGTATTCAGACACATACAAAAAACACATCATACATAAAATACACCATCCTAAGCGCCTATGATTATAAGGAGCATGTGTGAATGTATATGTGCATGCAACGCCTTGTACGGTCTCTGGCAAGTGTTCACACATTGTTGGTTTGGTTAAGTGTGTCCAGCAATTTAAACTGCTGGGACTGAAAGAAGTACCTGCCGAGCAAGCATGTACAAGCCTTCCCCAACAATGGCACATTCCTAGAGGAAACAAGATCAACCCTGCATCTGTGAATGAAATTATAGTTGTAAAATCAAAAGAAATCCACAAAAAAGTCCCTATACTGCCAAAAGAAATCAAGTCCAGGTACAGAATAAATGTTTAATTTTTTTTCTTATTATAAATGAACAAAGTTTCATACTGATTCTATAAAATGATGAATTAACATTTTATAAAAACATGTTTTAAAATTCACTGTACTTTAGGAATACATGCAACTTCATTTAACAAATTTAAGGAAATAAACCATAAACATGATAAAATTATTTGATATCATTGATACACCAACAGAGTCCCAGAGTTAAGTGATAAGTTATTTGACTTGTTGAAGTCGGTGGAAGGATCACCAATATCACAATTAATTACATCACAAGTCCCAAATATAAGCAGTGAATTTGGTGATGTAAAGCTTGGATCAGCACTCAGTTATCAGGTGTGTATTAACAATGGGTTTGGGTTTTGTTTTTTTTGGGGGGGGGGGAGGAGTTTATAAAATTTCAATCATAAAAGCCACAGAAAAGGCAAATCAGTATAACAATGGTTCATCAAAAGTTATTCAGTTAAGTGTTTGATCATATCAAGGAAAGCTATGTCTCACATTTTGTAATAATTTTCACAGGATCTCCGTATATATGTGTACCAGTATCCTCAGTTAAAATTTACAGTAGAAATCATTGAAAATTATTTGTGATTTATGCATACAATCTCACTTAAAAGTGTCAATTTTCATGAACACATTCTAAAAATAAATTTTTCATCAAATGTAGAGACCTTTCTTTTTCTATTATGTCTTCCAGAGTTCCACAAGTTCATAATCAAGGTTTTTAGTCCATTGGCAATACATATAAAAAAAATGATGAGCTAAGTTTTAGATTCATTACACAGATACCATAATATTTAACATCATTATAATTAAGTGCATTTCTAAAATCAAAATTATAGGCTGCAACTTTACTTATCAAACAACTAGCAAAATACATGTACATTTACACTTTACACCACTTGTACATTTTTACTTCTTTTTCAATACTGGATCTTGCCAAAGGGTGAGTAAAGCACACACAGTCCATACTTTGTTGATTGAGCCAAATATGCTGGTTGGAATACAATGTGATACGATCTTAAAAGTTCTTATTTTACGAATAGCTCCTTCTACATGTATGCGATGAGCTGCAATTTTCTGTGTCAAGTCAACATCAGATTGAGGCATCTGTGTTCCACTACTTACAAATGACGGCAAGTTTAGGTGTAACCCCAAAGATTTCAAATCTGATTCAATGGTAAATCCTTTATCCGCCATGATACAGTCACCTTGCAGAATGTAGCCTGCCTCCAGAAGTTGACGTAGGAGTTTATAAAATCCACTTTTCTGTGTGATCACAAGCTACCAGTCCTTTTAAAGTTGTTCCCGATTTATAATCAGAATACATTTGTGATTGTAACTTTAAAGATGAAGGTTTCTGTGTTTTCAATTCCGTGCAGTCAACAATGGCAATGGTTCTTGGAAATTCAGATCTGAACTGTAATGGCATATTACTAATGACATGGTCACGATGAGGCCATATTGGTACTGCACCTAACATCATATACATATGATCGACCCATGCATTGAATACTTCACTGACAGATTGTTTGGAAATACAAAATCGTGCCGCCAAATCCTTAAGGCCGAAGTTATGTCTGAGTCTCATCAGTGTTAACAAGAGTTGCGATGCTGCATTCATCCTTTTGATTTCTTTTCTCTTTTTTGCATATTCTGGTAACTGTTGAGAGGTCAAAAATTCTAACAGAGTGACAAATGTAGGGTACTTCAAGTTGGTATAATAAAGAAATAATCCAGGATTTTTTTTCTCTTCTTGAAGAATTTTTTCAACGGTAAATTCAGGCTCTGGATTGGTACAGTGTTGAGATGTTGTAGATAATTGAAGCTGCAGGTGATGATTTAAAATTCTCTGCTGATGGAGAGTCTCAACCGTTGATTTAAGGCTATCTTGCAGTTCTTGTACTTGTGCTGCAGCAGTCAGTAAATCTAATGATCCTGTAATAAAAGAGCAGTTAACTTTAGTAACTTATAAATGTGAAAATTGCAGGTTATGAATTTTTCCAAATTCAAAGCCAATACGTCATTTATTTAAACCATGGATAATAAAATTAGCCCGAACTTAGTTTCTCTGTGGCTTGATGCTGTGTATGCATTATATTGAGAAAAAAAAACACAAAACAAACACATAATTACTTTCCATAAATATACAAAATTTCTCAACAAGTCTAATATGTCACAAACAAACTTCATTAGTTGTCATTGGTATAAACCATAAAATTATAATTTTTGTTTGATTTAGGCCACAAAGAAAATATGCTTGTTTATAATTACATGCTACTTATAAATAGGTCCAGTTGAAATGATTTTTATGACTTCATTTTTTTTCAAGAAATCATAACTTTTAATTGTATCTCTTAAAGACAGTTTGTATCACACTTTTTCTAACCAAATATATACCAGATGGCTCGAATGAGACTAATAAAAAACAATACCTTACAGGCTACATGCTTCAATGAAAACTGCTTACATGGGCAAACTCTATATTTTACAGTGATTTTTTTTTAAGTCAAAGCTTTTAATTTTGGGTCCATAGGGCATCTAGGGTAACCATAAATAAACATACTCTCTTAGACTTTATTGAATAATCTTTAAAAAGTGGGTTTTTTCATCATCAATTTCAGTCAAAATCCAAAGGATTACGTGTGCATGAGGGGGTTTTGATGTATTGTGGCGATACCATCTTTCATCGGACAGCCTTGGTAAAACTTCTCCCATGGTACAATGAATTGCTAACAGAAGAGCTCATAACCTCTAATCCTGAGGACATAGAAAAAACAACTCGAAACCAGTATGAAAATCCTGATTGGTTTAAATACAGGGCAAATCGTATCACAGCATCACAGATGCATCGTGTTGTCAAAAGAAAAAAGCTACCAAATGAATTGCTTTTAGGTTCTCTATTTCAAAATAAATCTTTTGCAAGATGTGCAGCTACAGATTATGGCCTAAGTAGGGAAAAGCTTGCCAGAGAGAAATTGGTCAAACAAATATCATTGAATGTAACTGTGCGTGTGACAGACCCCAAGCACAATAAACATTTTATGCTTGTCCATATTTGTAGCAGGGCAAAACAAGTAAAATGTATCATAGATAAATGGGCTAAATTTTTCATATACATGTAGTAGATGTATCAGACTCAGTAATGGTGTATCATTTTCTCATTGACAAGTGCTAAAATGAAAATGTGCCACTGATTGACTGTGTCCATTTTTACACAAAAATAATCCAACCTGCTCCGCTCTCTCCAGTGACGTCTGCTTTTTTTGATAACTGAACCATCGCATGGAACTGGATCTGGATATTCCCCTGTTGGGCCACTAGAATCCATGAAATGCTACAAAATTTATTCTGAATTAGAATACCAATCATCGTGGTCATCATGGCAGTACAACATGTACAATCAAGATCAATATATAGGCAAATATGATATAAAATGTTCAGATTGTGGAGAAAAAGGGTAACAAGATTTTTATTTACTTCAGAGAAGAATGGATACTTGGAATTATTTGCTTTAACTATTTTGTTCCTCAATTACATATGCACCTGTGACACTCTGCAAAATATGACCCTTTATTTTAATTTTTTGGTCACAACTCACTTTGTGAAGTTTGTCGGCGTGAACAAAGTAATAATGTAATAACATACAACATATCATATGCATGTACAAATTATAGGTGTCATGAACGAATCAAAATATATCAACGCATCTCAGTTGACAGATAACTCTCAAAAAGTAATCTCTCATATATATGGCTTATCTGCATTTTCATAATGATTCTTCACTTTAATTATAATCACGAGGAAATATTGTATTGAACAGAATTACCTTTGTGCAGATAAATGTATGACGATTTATCCTGCTTTCGTTTAGCTGGTAATGTGGCCTGCCGCAGGCCTTTATCCACCGCATACACTTCTCTTTTTGCGTTTTAGGCTTTGGAAAGGGGATAAAACGAACACCCTGTATCCTCTCGGGATATCTACTGTCGCTATTACATTTTCCCCATGCACACGTCTTAACCATTCTTTCAAAATTTGCCTTACGTCAGTGTCCAACATCACACTTTTGTCGGAGTTAATGGCGGACAATATTTCCTTGATTCTGATTGGCTGTGCGGAGATAGCAACCGCATCACTCGTGACGACGTGGAAGAGTGAATTGATCATACTTAGAGCATGATCTCGCGTATCAAGCAACAGAGAGATAAAAACCTTGTGTGCATGTGATAAAGGTATGTTTCTGCATAAGTGAGGGAAGTAATCGATTGAAAAGTTGAAGTCATTACGTTTATTATAAAGCTCAGTTTGTTAGATTACCATTAAAGTTTTTTTCAAGTAAAATATCCAAATATGAAATAGAAGTGTCAGGCTCTGTGGTATCTTTTATTTCAAGCCCACTGTGATATATCGTATCGATGAAAGAATGGAAAAATGTTAATTGGTAATATATCTCGTCAATATATCTAAAAATCGAGTTGAAGGGATCAGCATGTGTTTTTCTTCACGTATATGATTTTGAACATATGAGTATACGTATTCACGAGAATTTTGAACTGATAAAACTAGAAAGAGAGCTATGGGTATAAGTTGGATTACCAGTTGTAGAATTAAATCCCAGTTCCTCTAAAATACAACTGAAATAAATAATGAAGAAAGTGTTGTTATCTGCTTTTTTTTTTTGCTTATATATCATGAGTAATAATTAATCTGTCCAGCAGGACTATAAATATATGGTAAATAAGAACATGAACACGAGGTAGAATTATGTTTCAGATTTTTTAGATCTGATATGTTTCACAATGATATTTTTTTGACATTTGAAGTGATTATGTGGTGTGGCTAGGTTTGCGGTACTTTACATAATTTGTCTAATTCTTCCAATTCGCTTGTATGTAGAGAATATCAAGGCTCCTCTTTCAAAAAAATCGCTCAATTATCTATCGCGGGTATGTTAAGGAAGCATATAAGTCATTTCTCGGGAAATTTAGACTTTTTAAAGAAAATTAAGTTTGATTAATTACTAAAACCGCTGATAAACGTAAACTGTTATTGACGTACATTACTGCCACGACATCACGTGACTTCTATTGATAGCGAAATTTTCCTTAATAAAAAGACAAACAGAACAACAATACCCCGGAGTTTAATACTTTCTTTGAGTAAATAATATAGTTGAAAAACATTTAATTTGCCTAAAAATTGCTGCTAGAATCCCACTGTCCTGTCAATAAAATAATTATTCCATATATTCACACGAAACCTTACCCCATATTTTGAATTTTATACATATGAACCGAGATTTTTCGTAAAACAATGTTTAACTCGGGATTCTAGCAGCACTTTCCAAGTTTGTCAGATGGCAAACTTTCCATCTGTACAAATCTTATGTTTTGAAATATCCAGCTTATTGTTGTTCTATCGCATTATTTTTGTCACGAAAGACAGAGGAAAGGCCGACCGGGATACGTTATATAGCTAACTGTCATCGAAAGAGAATATAATCGATGAAAATAAATTAGCATACCTGTATAAATAACTGAACTCCATATGAATTTCACATAATATTCACGATATTTCCTTTTAAACTCCATTTTATGTATCTTTTTACATGCCGTCTTAGCCAAATTCTCTTTACACAACATCATCAATTTCCAAGCTACTTGATGTACACATATGACGTCATCGATGGTAGATTTTAATCAAAATAACAGTTACAGCATAACAAAATAAAAACATTTTATTTTTGTCAATGTTTACACGTTTATATTCATTTTCTAGAGTTAATTACATCTCTAAATACCAATATCACGAAAACTTGTATTATTGTGTTATAAAATTGACGTCATCTTGCCTACTATGACGTCATAATGTAGCACTGATTTAGTAAAGGTAGAATATTTTGTATGCTTCCTTATTATCCCTGCGATGTTATGTGAATTTCTCAATTTTCTATGTACCAATTAATTGTTCTTCAATGTCATTGAAAAGTGTGTTGTATTTCAGTTCGTTTATCCCCAATTTTATCATGGTTATGGAAGGGGTCACGTACCAAATTTCACTCATGGTCTGCAGTAGCGATGCCTTTCCAATTTTTAAAATCAAATTTGATTATATTCTTATCTTTCATCCAATCGGATAAAGCCTTTCCATGGTAAACAACTTGTAACACGTGCATCTATGAGGAAATCTGAATTATTTCTGTGTACATTATCTTACTAATTATGGAAGCTTTAATTAATTTGGTTCAATGAGGGAAGCAATCCCTAAAATATCGAATGAAAGAAAAAAAGGTCTCACGGCAACGGGTTGACTCGGGACTCCTGGGATTGCAAGGAAGCCCCAGCTTAGACTTAGTTATATATTGCAGAAATGTAATCTTTTATCTTTAATCACCAATATCCTTGGAAAACTGATGGGAGTTCCGTTAAGTCTTAAAGGTATTTGGACACAGATTTAAAGTTAATATTTCTCTATAATATTACGACTTACATATTTTATTAGCATTTCACGCAAAAACTAATTAAAAATCTTATTTCATATAAAAGTTATTAATTTAAACTTTAATTTTTTTTGGCGGGTTTGACTTACACATCCTTGCACTTTCACAAATTTAAATTATATTCTTAATACTTAGGAATAAAATGAAATAAGATTTTTAATTAATTTTAGTGCGAAATGCTATAAAAATATACAATTCGTGATATTATACAGAAAATATTAACTTCAACTCTGTGTCCAAGTACCTTTAAAGCTTGTTTCCACTTTTGAGGTCTTCAGACTTATAAAGTAGTACATGTAATAATTGATCTCTCTTCTATATCCCTCCAAAATTAACTTTTCTTATATGTATTTTCTACTCCTACATTGGCTATATACCTTTTTGAGATGCATTTTCCTCCTTAAATCTTGAGCACTTCACATCTTAATTTACAAAATTTTCATTTGCCCATTTTGACGTCAGTACAATAATTCAAAAAATGTTATCTTAAGTCTCGGCTTGATCTTAGGAAGTTCGTACTTGACACTAGACAAGCTAATGCTGTTATATTTTTATGCACCATCAGCAAGAATAACTGTTTGTTTCACTATAAATTTGAGGTTGTTCCTATAAATATTTAATCTGTGGACGGTAAAGCATATTAACATATTAGCAAAAAATGGCACCTTTACTTAGATGTCTCGTACTTGCCTGTAAAGCGAGTGTTTAAATGCTTTTTCATTGCTGAACAACCACAATTTTAGTATTGCAAATATGACTGGAGGACTAGTGACCAATGATGCGTTGGAAAATTCTAATAGTTTCCGTCAGCTTCTAAATCAAGAAGCTCTTATTCGAGTGGCTCTGGTACAAAACGTTCACTCCTTAATGAAAGATATTATGACAGTAAAGAATTCAATGCTCGTGTTAGAAACAAATTCGGAAAAATTTAAACTTGCGACTGAAAAGACGATTTTCCAGTTAGAATCAGAAATTAAAAAGCTTAAAACGGAAAATAAGCGTTTAAAGAACGATAATGCAGATAAACATCGGAAACTAATTCCCTATGTTAATGGAACATTTCAAACAGTTAAAGACTCAATTTCACAAATGCAAAAAAGTTTTGATACAAGGTTACAGATGATTGAAGAAAAGAAAGCAAATGTCTCATCTACTGCAGCTTTGGAGACGTCTTTAACAAAAGTTTTAACTGAAATTGAAAGTAAGTAAATAGAGCTTATACGCTTTATGTAAACTATTACTATTGCAAGTCATTTTGAATAAACCATTGATAAAGAATTTTATAGCAGGATGCTTATAAATATCGAAGGAAAGTTACAGATATTTTAAAATTACAATTATCATGTTAGATCTAATATATTAGCAAGTTTAAATCTTTTTGATAAATAAATACAATACTTTGAAAATTTACCTGTCTAAATGTATCATTTTTTTTTATCGAAATAGTATCTAAAAATTATGCTTTTGGTTTTCATCTATAATGGTCGTACAATTTAATAATAATTGAAATTCATCGTCAATTACGCGTGAGCTGTCGTAATATCGATTTAATTATGGCTGCATTAAAAAGTTTTTAGGGAGAAAAAAGATGATATATAAAAGGATATACGTGTAGTTCTTATCAATAACGCATAAATTAAAATTATGATTCAATAATTTAAAAATCACTACATATTTAAGTAGACTTTTTTAAGAAAGAGTGGGACCTTGAGCTGAAAAAAAATCCAGTCAATTATTTTTTTTCATATTTCTAATTAAATGTATATTACTAATTGATTATGTCCTTAATATTTAAAACAGCCTTATCACTAGATTTTAAAGATATCGCCCGACAAATATCGCCCTGTATAGTGTTTGTATAAGTTTTTATTTTTCATGTTTACGGGTCAATTACGGAGTCAATAATGCGAATTTTTACGCATAGATAATAAATTTATTGGATAATACGATCTATTAAAATATTTCAGAATATTCAGAGAGTTTCAATTATCTGAAAGCATTTTTTGAATTTCACACTTTATTTTGGTGGGATAATTTTTGCACTTTTCAATGCAGCTTCATGGATTAAAACCTCATTTTGAAGAAAAAAAAGTATGTCAATAATAATGGCTAAATTTTACATCAATATCAACTATGACGTAATCCGTCTTTTGAGTCAAGTGACCTGTGCCCTGTTTCTACTTAAATATGTTTTAATTTGTACGAGAAATATGAATTAACAAATATATTATAGATTGTAATTTTTAGTTCCAATTTAAAGTAGGTTGATCGCAATTTTGTTTTGTGACTCCACAAACTATTCGGATTTTGTATTATTTTTTAGAAAGAAAAAAAAAACGGACAAAATTTACATTAACATTTCTGAACTTTCTGCTTCACTACTGGTTAGGCTTAGTACAACATTTGTTGGATCCCACCATGTATCTTTATTCGAGTGGCTTTAGAAAAAAACGTTAACTTTTTAATGAAAGACATTTTTAACATTAAAAAATCAAGGCTCCTGTTGGAAAAAATCCAACCTCCAACTAAATGACAATGTTCCATTAAGATGCAGAATTAGAACAGCTGAAATCGGAAAACTAGTGTCTACATGTATATAAAGAATGAAAATGCAGATATGTGTAGAAAATCAATTCCTTATGTGAATTGAACATTTCAAAAAGTCAGACTCAATTTTACAAATGCAAAAAGGTTTAGACACAGGCATTTTACAATTTTTTACAGGGTTACAAACAATTGAGGCAATGAAAGCAAACGTGTCATCTATTGCAGCTTTAGAGACGTCTTTGACAAAAGTTTCATCTCAGTTGGGAAGTAAGTTAAAAAAACTGATATGTTTTATGTGTTCTGTTACTATTTTCTAATCAATTTAAATTGCATTGAAGTTTATCAAATTCATCACAATATTATAATTATTTACAAATATTTGCTTTCAATATACAATGGTTAATAGGTTTCATTACATGAATGGTTGTAGATATTGAAGAAAATGTATAGATTTTCAAAAAAAATGTCTAGAACAATTCAAACGTTTTACTGAGCGGGCAGATTGAGATGGAAGACCAGCTGACCGCTTACGTCACAGGGTAGGCGGGTAGGCGGGTTCAATTATATCTTATTTGCGTTCGTTGCCGTTCGACAGAACTGCAGCTAAACGAAATTTACTTCATGACATATCAAAGTTAGAAGGAATAAGAAGATTTATTGATTGTCTTGTCAGGCAAAATGCGTTCTGTCGATCCCTCGAACCAAACAGTTTGGTTCTTGGATCCGACAAAACGCACGCTGCTCGAGAAAAGTCAATAAATGTAAATTTTGATAAATTAACCCATAGTCAACTGTTTTTGATCAGATTTTTAAAAAGGAATACAATTTTGTAATTTCTTGTTTAGCTTTCCTTTTCTTGTTTTACAGGGACATTAATATTGTTACATAAATTGTCATTGCTGATTTGTTTACAACTTACATTTTCTATTAATTTTCTTTGTAAATATTACATTATCAGAGTAATGAATTCAACTCGAAAATTATAACATTCCAATGACAACAGTATTTTTTTTAAACATTGCATTATGTAAAGGGGCGGGTCTGTTATTTTTTTACCTCTTAACTAACTTTGATAATTCTTTTTAAAGGATCATCTTTAAAGGATAATTATTTTGTTAAAAGACGTGCGGGATGTTTGACATTCAAAAGAACAAAAATACACGTATTTTTCAAATTAAACATTTTTTTTTCAAATTCCCTTTTATTATACATGTTATATGATATATCGGTCTGAAACGCTCTTACAACAAGTAAGTAATGATATTATATCAAATCATTTAAAAATACAAACTTAATTAATTATGTGTCAGAGCTCCAGAAAGCTAACAAATAATTGACTTTGCTAAATTTGTAGACTTGTCAAAAAGAGTAGCTTTCACTGCTGGAGTGACGACTTCTAGCAGTTCCTGGAACAGTGGGACTTTAGTGTACAATAAAGTCATCAACAACGTGGGAGGAGGATATAACCCGAGCACCGAAATCTTCACCGCACCAGTGGAGGGAGACTACGTGTTCTACGTCAGTATCACAAGTTACGGTACCAACAGTATTTATGTAAACATTGTCCGAAATGGATCTAGCAAAGTCGCAGCAGTGGCTCACGTTACTAACTCTGATGATCAGGGCGAGACAAGTACAAACCTGGTGACATTAAGGTTGCAGCAAGGTGACAGAGTGTGGGTTAAGCACAACAGTGGTCAAGGTTATTTCACCTTCAGTGACGCTCCGGCCACAACCTTCTCCGGATTCCTTATATAGGAAATTTATAGAGTAAATATGACAGCAGTAGAACACATATATTTGTAATTAATAAAGAACTCATGTCAAATCGAACCTGATTTTTTTTTCATTAGACTAAACAGTTACTAATTGTTTAGGAAGATTTATCATTAAATGTTACGGATATATGTACTTTTTAAAAAAAGATTAATGGTTTTTGAATTTAACTATTAAAGAAGCCAATTTCCACTCAGTGTTTTTACTTGACTAAGAGGTAATTTGTTAATGGGTTTCAAGTTCAAGTTCTTTAACTTTGAGCTTTATAGCTCAACAGTGCAAACAAATACAAACATGACTGTACAGGTTTACAGGAGAATATGATAATTATGAACATATGATACATGTATATATGACATAAAAAATTATTTTTACAAGTCTTTTCTAGGTTTTAGGCTAAAGTAAAAAAAAAACTAAGTTCTTTCATATTTTCAACAATAAAAAATTGCAAGAATTTAAACATTAAAAGTTTTTTTCTTCCAAAAATAAGACTTTAAGCATTTTGTACGGTGTATTTCATAAGCAGGACAGATTAAAATAAAATGAAATTCATCCTCAACAAAATTTGAACACAAAAACAATTTCTACAGTGTCTTTCTGTAATACTATATCGACCTGTTTCAATTGCCAATTGGTGTGATGACAATCTCAATTTAGAAATGCCTTTTTGATATTTTATTGGTATGGGTTTCCATAAGTAAAATTTCAAATTGTGATTTGCAATTAAATATCTGTAAAAAGAAGAACATTTTCTAGAGCTATCTTTTTAAGAAAGAATATTCCGTCTTGCTTAGTAAAATTCTTTGCTTTACAATCAGATAAGTTCAAATCAAGACCCCAAGGAGTAGGTTGACACCACAATGAAACTTCAAACATATAGGAAAAAAACCACACAAATAAATATTTAAGCATCATTAGTTAGTTGTAGATTCAACTCAAGTTTGTTTAAATCATAAACACCTCCCTTCTTTTAGGGGTAGGTCAGGGCCATTTCAGCTTATCAATTCGGAAATGTTTTTTGTTTGTTATGTTTTTTTTCCTAGCTGCAATTCCGCAGTCGAGGAATGTGACCCATAAGTCTCTTACTTATTTTTCTAAGTGCATTAAATAACTTAGCCGGGTGTGTGTGTTTCAGTTACAATTCTATAAATGTATTCAAGTTTGGATTTAACCATTCTCTGGTCTGTAGGATTCATGCATGTTAAAATAAATGGCCACACTCTCTTTGAAAGAAAAATACATGTATCACGAAAAAGAGTAAAAACAATTAGGGTCACATTGTTCTTTATTTTCAAAAACCATAGACCGGTAACGGCAGCTTAGTGGTAGAGCGTTCGCTTCGTGATCGGGAGGTCCGGGTCCGATTCTCGATCGCGGCGCTGCGTCATACCTAAGACGTAATCATAGGTTGTGACTGTTCTTTCGCAAAGCGCCCGGCACTAGAAGTGAAAGTCAAGGGTCTTTCGGATATGACCTTTAAAACGTAGGTCCCGTGTCAGGGTAGACGCTGGCACGATAAAGAACCCTCACTGCTTAATGACCATGAGTGCCGAGTATAGGTCTAAATTTGAAGCCCTTCACCGGCATGGTGACGTCTCCATATGAGTGAAAAATCTCAAGAGGGACGTTAAACAAGATACAATCAATCATACAATCAATCAAAAACCATAGACACATGTATAGAGAGAATAAATATAACATAAACCAAATCTGATTTACTTATTAGAGTTTTAAATCATATTCTTTTATCCCTAGACCTAGGGTGTGGCCAAATAGAAGGTAGGAATTTGACATAAGAATAAAGAGGAAAAATTCAAAGATGAACAGAAATATTGTCATTTTCATTTTGAATAAAATAAATGACCCCTTAAAAAGGCAAGTATGTCAACCACAGTTTGAAAGATACCAACTAAAATTATGTGATTAGTAAAATAAAAACAAGATTTGTTTGTGAAACACTTATAGCAACATAGCGAAGAATAAAATTTTCTCAAATGCAAATTTAATATATTGGTACCCAATGTAAGGTTATCTCACTGGAAACACAATTGTGAAAAATGAAAGAATGCCAAGGTTAAAGTTTTTTTTTTCATAAGTACACAAATCTGCAAGGTCAAAAGGTCAAGGTACATGTTACTGGTATACAATGAAAGGTCTTGCCACAAAGAATACATTTGTGAAGTATTGAAGCCCTAGACCTTTCCCTTCAAATATTATAGCCAAGGTTAAAATTTTTCTTTAATAATAGGTCAAACTCAAAGGTCAAAGGGTCTAAATTCATGATATCAAATGAAAGGTCTTATCACAAGGATTATATCTGAAAAGTATGAAAGCACTACCCTACAATTTCAAAAGTTATGGTCAAATTTGATTTTTTAAAGTGAGTCAGACTCCAAAGTCATTGTTAAAGGGTCAGAGTTCTTGGTATCCAATGAAGGGTCTTCTAACAAGGATTACATATGTGATGTATTAGAACATTAGCCGTAAGCGTTGAAAAGTTACTACCAAGGTTAATTTTTCAAACATAAGGTAATCTCCAAGGTCAAGGTAAAAAGGTCAAGGTTGTTGGTCTTTTCACAAAAAATACACATTTGAAGTATTAAAGCTCAGCCATTTACTTTCAAAAGTTGTGGCCAAGGTTGAAAAATTTATAAAGTACGCTAAACTCCAAAGCTAAAGGGTTTAAAGTTCTTGAATACAAATAAAAGGTTTTGTCACAAGGATTAAATATGTAAAGTATGAAAGCGATAGCCCCAACTCTTCAAGAGTTATGGTAAAGGTTTGATTTTTAAAATTAAGTAAAACTCCAAGGTCAAAGTTCTAGGTATCCAATGAAGGGTGTTCTCACAAAAATTACATTTCTGAAGTATGAAAGCACTAGCCCTTACCGTTCAAAATTACGATCAAGGTTAAAGTTTTTCATCAGTAGCTTCCAAGTCAAAAGATCAAAGATGTCGGTATCCTATGTAAGGTCTCTCCACAAAAATGCATAAATAAAGTATAAAAGTAAAAGTTTAGAATTTTTCTGTAAAAGTGGCTCAAACTCCAAGGTCAAGGTCAAAAGGTCAGTTTGGTGGTACCCAAAGAAAGTTCTTGTCACAAGGAAATCTCAAGTAAAATATGAAAGTCATAGCTCCACTTAATCAAAAGTATGAGCAAGTTTAAGTTTTTGCGGAAAAACAAACAGACAGAGAGAGAAACAGACACACAGATATATAGACCGACAGACTGACAGACGGACACGACAAAAGCTATATAACCCGAAACTTCGTTTACGGGGGCATAAAAACAAGATTAGTTTATGAAACTCTGATGTGTCTCCTTATGGCAACAAAGCAAAGGTTAACTTTTCTCAAATGCAAATCAAACATGTACATGTAGATACCTTAAATAAGTCCTTCTCACAAGAAATACAAATGTGAAATATAAAACCCTAGCACCAACTATTCAAAAGTTATGGGCAAGGTTAAAGATTTTTTAAACTCCGGAGTAAAGGTCAAAGGGTCTAAGTTGCTGGTTCGTAAAGAATTAAAGGTACAGTCACAAAGATTACATATGGGAAGTATAAAAGCCCTAGCCCTAACCATTCAAATGTTATGGCCAAGGTTGTTTTTAAGGATTCTAACTCCAAGGGCAAGGTCAAAGGTCAAAGTTATCGGTATCCAATGAAAGGTCTAATTGCCAAGGTTAAATTTTTTTTTTAAAGTACATGTAGGTAAAACTCCTAGGTCAAGGGCAAAGGGTGAAAGTTGTTGGTGAACATATCATTTCTCAAAGGATGAAACCAAGTGTTTCCAAGAAACTTGTGTACTCAAGCATTAATATCGTTAAAGTCAACAGATACGGGAACAGGTCATATGGACTACTATGATGTGTTCCACAGTTCAGTTTAGGTAGGAAAACATAAAGCCAAAACTATCATAAGTGCAAGTGGGTCTTCAAAAAATGAAGATCAATCAAGGACTTTTCAGTTGGATGTTACTGGAATACAAACTAAATATTCAACAAAGGAATCCACATTGATGCTTGTTGGCTACTTTTGATGTGAAATTGTGCATTTATAATCCCATGTTCTTTGAAGTTTTTTTTATGATACAATGTATCATACATGCATCTTGTTGAAATTAAATTTTATAAACATATAATTTTTGTGAATTTTTTTTCTGAATTTGACAGTTTATTTCTATAAAATGAATATCTTATTAGGTAAGATCATTCAAACTGCTGTAAATAGAGAAGCAAATAATAACTTTTGTTTGTTATCCACATGAACAAATAGTTTGTCCAAGTTTGTGCAATGTCTATCTTTAAATATTGTGCCCTAAAACATATTCAGTTTTCTTTAAGCTTACCATATGAAAAAGAAAAAAAACAGAAAGGGGGGAGCTAAAGAAAGACTAGTGCAGTGCAGTTTTGAGGGATTTACTATTAACATATTTAAGAAATTAAAAAAATAGACTGATGATAATAATTACAAAGAATGTAAATTAATTAAAGTATAACAATCCATTTCTGCCAGAAAGTATTAAAATCTGTCAGTTTTTTTATCATCTTTTACAGTGTATTTGAAATCTTTAAAATATGAATTAAATAAATTTAAACTGTGGTTTAATGTGAGCAATGAGCTCACTAAATGATACCCCACCTCCCATATGGTTATAATGGCAAAGTCCATGTTTTGTTGTGGCCGAGAAATCCAAAATATGTGTCGTATCACATTGTAAAATAGGAGGTGGACAATGGCAATATGTAATTAAGATTCTGTGAAAGTTTCATTGAATTTTACTCAGTGGTATAAGAGGAGTTTAGGATAAGATGGGTATTACCCCAAAGCGTAACAGACAGACAGACGAACGGACGTACAGACAGACTGACATACCGATTACAGTATACCCTGCCACTTTTCAAGCAGGGGGTATTAAATCACTTGCGGGTCAGGACAAATAGAGAAAAGAAGCGGGGTTTGTAACACATGGATAAGCGGAATCCATACATCCTTTAAATACTAGAGCAAAGAGCTCACTAAATGATACCCCCGTCTCCAATAATGTCCATGTTTTGCTATATATTGCTTTACGATAATGTGTAAAGAGGAATAACTCGTCTTATCAAATGTTATCCATAGGTAAGGATATAATAGTAATGTCCATGTTTAGCTATGGTAAACTGAAAATACGTGTCGAATAAAAAAGTAAAATAGGAGGTGCACAATGGCAATGTGTAATAAAGAATGTGTGAAAGTTTTATTAAATTTCACTCAGTAGTATAAGAGGAGTTGTGGATAAGAGATGGGTACCCCAAAGCGTAACAGACGGACGAAGGGACAGACGGAAATACCGATTACTATATACCCTCCCACTTTTCAAGCGGGGGGTATAAAAACCTTGGATAGATGGACGGGTATTCTGACAACGAACTTTATAAATATAATGCTTCATTAATATCAACATAGTGTTGAAGTATTCTAAATTTTCATTTTCGTCTTTTTCGCCAAAAATAAATGATTTTGCATTGAAATTCAACTCAATGTCTTTGGCTTGACATAAACGTATGAATTTTTTAAAAGAATTGCTGGACAACATTAAATTCCCATATTAAATGATAAATTGTTTCCTCTTCATTTTCATAAAAAGTGCCATACTTTGTGTCGGATTTTCCTATTTTATAATTGAGACTATTTGTAGTTAGAATATGATGATTAACTCTGTATTGAAACCATTGTAATTTACAATCCCGTGTCACGAGGAATGGAAGATTATGAATTGTTTTCCACTGTATACAGTAAAACTCGTTTAGTACAAACACGGATATAGCGAAGTTTTCCTGGGTCCCCAGCAAAATTCTTCACAAATCTTAGTAAAATTTTACGGTTAAAACGATTTCTGATATAACGAATCAACGGATATAGCAAACCAATTTTGAGTCCCGTTTTGGTTAATTATTATAAAAATTTACATCTTTTATAACGAACTTTCAAAGATTATAAAAAATATTGATAATCTAAACTGATTTTATTTTAGCATTTGTATATAAAATTCAATGCATAATAAAACTTGTTATCGAAGATATGTTTTGTAACATTTGCTTCCCGTATTTGTAGTATTACTTGAAGGAAAACACGCATATTGCAAATTCGCTATATATGGTTATATGAATTTGTTATACAGATATAGCGAATTAAATTCACATGTCCCAAGGACTTCGCTATAATCGAGTTTTACTGTATCAGTTATTTCAAAATATCGAGCCCTCTTATTTTTACCAGAAGGTTTGATAACTGGTTTATTTAGATTATTATACATAAGTTTTGATCCTTTATTTGTAATAATAAATATTTTGATATTAAAAGGAATCATAGGTCTTTGCATTAATCCATTCCCCCTATGCATCCTGCCTCTCCCCTACCCCCCTTTCTCTCTCTCTCTCTCTCTCTCTCTCTCTCTCTCTTAATTAACTTTTACACTAATTTTGTATATGTTTCAAATATAATTAGTCTTGTTTGATTTTTATTGTACATATATTCATACAGAAGTTTGTAATGCTTGTGATGTGTGAAAGTTTCAATAAAAAAAAAGTTTCTACAATGTCGAAATCATAGTATAGTACTGCTCTTATGTTAAATGTTTACGCGCACTGAATCCATTCATTGATTTATGTTTCATCAAGTTTCCGCAATGCGATAACCATAGTATACTGTTCCTATATCAAATGATTGGGCACGCTGAAACGATTCATATACTTAAGTTTCATCAAGTTTCTCTAATGCGGAAACCAGAGTATACTGCTTGTACATCAAATGTTTATGCATGCTGAAACCTTACATATACTTCAATTTTGATCAAGTTTAAGTTGCTGAAACTATTTGGATTCGTAAACAACTTTACTTTCCGCACTGCGGAAACTTGATGTAACTTGAAGTTTCAGCACTGAATCTTTCTGGAAACTATCAACAAGCTTAAGTTTCCGCAGACTTTTAGTAGTGTTTCATCTATGTAGAACCTGTTTTTTTTTTCAGCAAGTGATTTAGTGCTCCAAATGTTTTTGTTTACATCATTAGGTTAAATATACTAAAAATGTCCATTCAAAGCAGATTTATTCGATAAAAAAGTTAATTATAAATATGATTAGATAGTTCTTGTGATTTGCAGAATCTCGGTTTGTTATTAATATTCCTTCTTCTATATGTAAACAAAAATGAGGCACGAACCTTTTTATATTATGAGGAATTTTAAGTTCTGTATCTCCTTTGTAAATCAACAAATGATAATCAGTTTTGCAGATCATTAAAATTGCCTTAACTAGGAATTGTGAACATTAAAATTGACTTTAAAAAATTCAGTTTAAACTGTGTCTATGTCCCTTTTAAAGTTGTGAAGGAGAAACTTCAGGGTACAGTGCTACAGTATATTCAAGACGTGGTGTAAATCAAATGAGGATACTTAAAAAAAATCCTTTTGGATAATTTGAAATCAAAGGATTTACAAAAATCAACGGCTTAAAACTTACGACTTTTTCAACTTGATAAACAACCATTCCCAACGATAAATTAAAGTCCTGGCTTTTTGATATCATAGACAGCTGCTTTTTTCAATAAAAATGGAACTTGTAAATTTATTTACCTTGTCATTAGTAATTTACAAAATTATTCTGTTTTTAAAAAATCATGCTGATTGTATACACAAGTACTGTGAAGTTGCCATTGAAAGGATGCGCGAGTTTCTGATTGACAATATATATACATAATGTAATGTGGTTTTTGGAGACAAAGTTTTCCAACAATCAACTGGAATTCCTATGGGGCCTGATTATAACCAGAAATACTTTTGCATTCATGTAAAGCCGAATTTGTCCAAAGTCTTGTACGCGAAAAGACGAAAACCTGATCCATTTGATGTGGCCTTCATCTCTCTATATCTAGATATATCTAAAGGAGACTGCTGATTTTCTTGTTTTCTCAACTTGTTGGTCAATGACTCACCTCGTTTTAGAAATTGATCATACGTAGAGCATGTTCTCGCGTATCAAGCAACAGAGAGATAAAAACCTTGTGTACAGGTGATAAAGGTATGTTTCTGCATAAGTGAGGGAAGTAATCGATTGAAAAGTTGAAGTCATTACGTTTATTATAAAGCTCAGTTCATTAGATTACCATAAAGTCTTTTTCAAGTAAAATATCCAAATATGAAATAGAAGTGTCAGGCACTGTGGTATCTTTTATTTCAAGCCCACCGGGATATATCGTATCGATGTAATAACGGAAAAAATCATTGTTAATTGATAATATAGCTCTTCATTATATTTAAAAATCGAGTTGTAGGGATCAGCATGTGGTTTTTTTTCACGTACCGTATAAACTCGCCTATAAGTCGGTTGTATTTTTTGACATTTTTTGGTGGGATTACTATTGACCCGCTTTTAAGTCGGCACAATTTTTTTGCCAAAACTTGGTTACAATTTCAAGTAAATCCACTGATGTTTTAACATGGTTTCAATTAATATTTTTCGAAATGACACTGATATTTAATCTTAAATTATTAAACATAAAGGCAATGTCACAAAATACAAATAAAATTATTAAAATATGTAAATTCTTGTATTTATATATATAATCAACGAGTACATAAATTATCTTATACATCCAGACATTTTCTTTGATAATCGTCGTAAATGCAAATAAGGCACTACATGTACCTTTTAGCCTCCAGAAAATTACCAGTCTCTTTATGATTCGCCTATAAGTCGGACATAGAGTTTTAGACCAGTATATACGGTATATGATTTTGAACATATTAATAAACGTTTTCACGAGAATTTCGAACAGATAAAACTAGAAAGAGAGCTATGGATATATGTTGGATTACCACTTGTAGAATTTAATCCCATTTCCTATAAATTACAACTGAAATAAATAATGAGTCTTTCAAATGAAGACAGTGGTGTTATATGTTTTTTTTCTGCTGATATATCATGAGTAATTATTAATCTGTCCAGCAGGACTATAAATATATGGTAAATAAGAACATGAACACGAGGTAGAATTATGTTTCAGATTTTTCAGATCTAAAATGTTTCACAGTAATATTTTTTGACATTTGAACATTTAAATTCAAGAAGTGATTAAGTGGTTTAGCTATAGGTTTGCGGTACTATACATAATTTGTCTAATTCTTCCAATTCGCTTGTATGTAGAGAATATCAAGGCTCATCTTTCAAAAAATCTCTCAATTATCTCAGTTATGTGAATTTCTGAATTTTCTACGTAGCAATTAATTGTTCTTCAATGTCATTGAAAGTGTGTTGCATTTCAGTTTGTTTATCCCCAATTTTATCATGATTATGGAAGGGGTCCCGAACCAAATTTAACTTATGGTCTGCTGCAGCGATGCCTTTCCAATTTTTAAAATCAATTTTGATTATATTCTTATCTCTCAACCAATCGGATAAAGCCTTTCCATGGTAAACAACTTGTAACACGTGCATCTATGGTGTAATCTGAATTATTTCTGTGTACATTATCTTACTAATAATGGAAGCTTTAATTCATTTGGCAGGCCCTTAAATATCGAATGAAAGAAGAAAGGTCTCACGGCAACGGGTTGACTCAGGACTCCTTGCATTGCAAGGAAGCCCCTGCTTAGACTTAGTTATATATTGCAGAAATGTAATCCTTTATCTTTTATCACCAATTTCCTTAGAAAACTGGTGGGAGTTCCGTTAAGTCTTAAAGGTATTTGGACACAGATTTAAAGTTAATATTTTCTCTATAATATTACGACTTACATATTTTATAAGCATTTCACACAAAAATTAATTAAAAATCTTATTTCATATAAAAGTTATTAATTTAAACTTCAATTTTTTGGCGGGTTGATTGACATATCCTTGCACTTTCACAAATTTTAATTTTATTCTTAATACTTAGGAGTAAAATGAAATAAGATTTGTAACTAATTTTAGTGTGAAATGCTATTAAAATATACAATTTGTGATATTATGCAGAAAATATTAACTTTAAATCTGTGTCCATGTACCTTTTAAGCTTGTTTCCACTTTTGAGCTCTTCAGACTTACAAAGTAGTACATGTAATAATTGATCTCTCTTCTATATTCCTCCAAAATTAACTTTTTTTATCTGCTTTTTCTACTCCTACATTTGCTATATACATTTTTGAGATGCATTTTCTCATTAAATCTTGAGCACTTCACATCTCAATTTACAAAATTTTCATTTGCCCATTATGACGTCAGTACAATAATTCAAAAAATGTTATCTTAAGTCTCAGATTGATCTTGGGGAGTTTGTACTTGACACTAGACAAGCTAATGCTGTTATATTTTTATGCACCATCAGCAAGAATAGCTGTTTATTTCACTTTAAATTTGAGGTTGTTCCGATCAATATTTAATCTTTGGACGGCAAAGCATATAAACATATAAGCAAAAAATGGCACCTTTGCTTAGATGTCTCGTACTTTGCCTGTTAAGCGAGTGTTTAAATGCTTTTTCATTGCTGAACAACCACAATTTTAGTATTGCAAATATGACTGGAGGACTAGTGACAAATGATGCGTTGGGAAATGCTGATATTTTCCGTCAGCTATTGAATCAAGAAACTATTATTCGTGTGGCTCTGGTACAAAACGTTCACTCGTTAATGAAAGATATTATGACAGTAAAGAATTCAATGTTCGTGTTGGAAACAACTACAGAAAAATTTAAACTTGCAACCGAAAAGACAATTTTCCAGTTAGAAGCAGAAATAGGAAAGCTTAAAACGGAAAATCAGCGTTTAAGGAATGATAATGCGGATAAACATCGAAAATTAATTCCCTGTGTTAATGGAACATTTCAAACAGTTAAAGACACAATTTCACAAATGCAAAAAAGTTTTGATACAAGGTTACAGAAGATAGAAGAAAGGAAAGCAAATGTGTCATCTACTGCAGCTTTGGAGACGTCTTTGACAAAAATTTCAACTGAGATAGAAAGTAAGTAAACAAAAATAATACGCTTCATGTATACTATAACTATTTTCAGTTATTTTGAATAAACCATTATTTAGGAATTTCATAGCATAATTGATTATAAATATTGAAGAAAAATTGCAGATATTTAAAAAATACAAAAATCAGGTTAGAATGATAGCAGACTTTAATCGTGATGTTAAATCAACAGAATTCTCTTAAAGTTTGCCTGTTTGAATGTATCATTTTTCAACTATATAGTATTTATAAATTATATATGCGTTTGGGTTAATCTATCGACCAATCGAATACCAAGTGAAATTAATCGCTGTCGTGTTGTCGATCTAATTGTGGTTGTATTAAAAACTTTTTATGGAGAAATAAGACGTCTTATGTACCGGGTACATGTAATTCTTATTGATAACACATTGATTAAAATTTTGATTCAGTATTTTAAAAATCGCTTAATATTCAAAATGAATATGTTTTTATTTTTTTTTTTTGTTCACATTAAAAAATATTAATAAAGAAGTATATATGCCGTATATTGCATATTTTTGATTTTTGCCCCCCTCCCTCGCAAGTCAAATATTAAAAAAATCTTGAAACGTGCTGTTTTGTATTCATTGTAGGAGAAATCTAGATAAGGCAAAAATTATGATAGTTTCAAAGTAGGTTATTGACATTTTTGTTATATGACGAAAAGGTTCCAAATGACGTACTCAAGTGCATTCATTCTTTGCTCAATTTCACTATGACATTTATAGTGAATACGCCTGTTCCAGGACAATATCTACATATTTAATTGATATCATCATATAACACGTTGTACAAACATATTGAGCTGGAGCAGACCTATGCTATTTAATTATTAATCAAAATATTGACGTAAAATACACATTTTTCTGTAGAAATCCTGAAAAATTTAAATTGACGTCATTTTCTTGATATCATAACTTAAGAAAATATTAAATGCTTTGAAGTTTGCAGATATTCCCCTGTTTTCGAACATAATAATTATATATTTCTCCGTCAAAGGTTGATTTTGGGGGCAAATATTGGTCATTACCATATATATACTTTTAGGATTCCTATTGAAACTGTGAATGTTTAAGGATACATACCACAAACAAATTTTCATATCTCCTACACAGAATAGTTACCATAGCATTTTTTAGTTTTCCTATCATTGGAAACGTTAACAAGAAATTCTAATTGTGTAATAAACAGGAAAAAAACAAACACACTCATGAAAATGTACTCAGAAACTTTGCAAAAAGAAAAATTCATTCATTTCTAAAACTTAAAAAAATGTATTGAGCTGTAAAGTTGCATTTTTGCACTTTTCACCAAATCTTGTGGCTTAGCCAAGAAGTAAGCTGTTAAACTAAACAAATATCACTTATGAAGTAAGAGAGGCACACATTTTAGCATAGATATTTGAATTTTGGGAGAAAAAGGTTTGCTTGTGTTACCGGTATTTATCAATAACAGTCAAGAAAAACATCTCTAGCATGGGATGTGTAAGGTGTTATGTTGCTTACATCGTAACACGTTTTTCGGTATTCCTTAAGCTTGACTATTTATAAGATAATGTAAAAAAAACTCTATTTATATATACAGCGAATATTCAAACATTTTTTGTCAACATTTCACATTCATTGCGATGTTTATCATGCACCATGCCTACGAAAGCAATTGAACGTAGACCATCAAACTGGGCATGTTTTTTTTTATGCAAGAAATAACTGGCATCTATAATATTTTGGGTAAAAGGATGTTACATTATTTTACATTTGTCTACTTTGTTTGGAAATTGATCATTTATCATAATTTTTCCCTTTTAAGCTCACCTGATCCAACGTTTTTTTTCTGATCGGAATTTTTCCGTTGTCTGTCGTTGTCGTTGGCGGCGTTATCATCATCCTAAACTTTTCACATTTTCGTCTTCTTCTCAAGAACTGTCGTTCGGTGGCGCAGTGGTTGAGCGTCTGCTCTAGAGTCGCAAAGTAAGGAGTCAATCCTTATGTCGCGGGTTTGAACCCCACTATTGAACGTGGAGACTGGTTCTTCAAATGAGACCGTATAAACCGAGGTCCCATATCGCAGTACGTGTTGGCACCAAAAAGATCCCTAAGTCTTAATTGCCCTAAGTGCTAGTATAGGATAACATTTCTGGCTCTCCACAGGCTTGTGGTGCCGTGTCCATACGAGTGGAAAATTCTTGAAAGGGACATTAAACAATTTACAATAAGTCAATCAATCTTCTCAAGAACTACTGGGCAGATTTCACCCAAACTTGTTTCACTTGCCTGGTATTTATTATTTCAAAAACCAACTTCATGGTTTAGAATTTTTTTTTTGGAATAATGGATATTGCAGAAAAAGTTCGGATCATTATTTTCAGTATTTCCTTTCATTGAAGTTGATTGAACATCCCCTGCTGACCGGTCACACCCGCCGCGCGCTTCTCTACTATATATCAAATATAGTATGTGTTGTTGAACAGTACGACTCTTGAAGTTTCTCCTACTACTATTGATTTCTAATTGAGAAGTAAAGAAAGAGGCTTGGTAAAATATTACTGGATCCCGATATCTTTGTTTGTTCGTGTGGTTTTATCACAAAATGTTCACTCTTTAATGAATGACATTATGACTAAACACGAGGCCCATGGGATACATCGCTCACCTGAGAAACTTTGGCCATGCTGTTTTTTAACAAATTTCCCCCTTTGTAATACAAATTGTGACGACGCCCTACCACCTGGGGTTATGGTTTGGACAATTCAGAATCTACACTACCCCGAGATGCTTTCACATAAGTTTCAGCTTTTCTGGCTCAATAGTTCTTGAGAAAAAGCTTTTCAAAGATTTTTCCATATATATTTCAATGTAAAACTTGGATTCCCCATTATGGCCCACCCTACCGCCAGGGTTTATGATTTGAACAGTTTAGAGTCTACACTACCTCAGGATGCTTCCAAATAAGTTTCAGCTTTTCTGATCCAATGGTTCTTGAGTAGAAATTTTAAAAAGTTTTTTCCTTTATTTTTCTATTTAAAACATGGATTCCCTATTGTGGCCCCGCCCTTCTCCCGTGGGTCATGATTGAACAATTGAAAATCTATACTACCCCAGGATGCTACCACATAAGTTTCCGCTTTTCTGGCCAAGTGGTTTTTGAGAAGAAGATGTTTTAATGACCCCACCCTATTTTTGTTGATTATTTCCCCTTGGAAGGGGTCTTGGCCCTTGATTTTAACAATTTAAATTTCCCATTCACCCAAGGATGCTTTGTGCCAATTTTCATTAATATAAATTCAATAACTCCTTTACTATGTAGCTAAAACATTTGTTCATAATTTATAAAAATAATTCCAACAAAAAGAGCTTTACATTAATGTTGTTTTTTTTTTGGTATTATTCCGATGACCCTACCGAGCCATATGATTTGCTTATTTAGGTTTTGATGGGTCTAATACGTACGTTATTTTAATAAATAATTTCATTTTTGTGTGAAAAAGAAACACATATTACCTAGATACCACTTCCTTTCTTTAATTTGCTCTGAGAATTTGACCAGACGACTTTTTTGTTTAAAAGGGGGCGTTCGATATTGAACGCCTGTATTCGGAATGTTTCGGACATACTCAGTCATATAAATACAAAGTTAACGTTCAATAAAACGTCAAGACATTGAATGCTAAAATTCTCTAGATTTTTGGCAGTATTTTATTAGAGACCATTTATTAGCTATATAATAAAAAGAATTAAAATGTAGATATATGTAGAAAATCAATTCCTTAAGTGAGCTGGACATTTAAAAATGTCAATGTTTCAATTTCATCAAAGCAAAAAGATTTTGACACAAGGATTATACAACTTTTTTCAGGGTTACAGACAATTGAGGCCATGAAAGCAAATGTGTCATCTATCGCAGCTTTAGAGACGTCTTTGACAAAAGTTTCCTCTCATTTGGGAAGTAAGTTAATAAACTTTATATGTTTTATGTATACATATGTACTATTACTATTTTTAATCAATTTATATCAATTTTTAAGTCTATCAAATTCATGACAATTTTATTATTGTTTACAAATATTAACTAAAAATAAACAATGGTTAAAAAGTTTCATAACTTTAATGGTTGTAGATATTGAAGAAAAGTTATAGATTTTTAAATCCACATTCATCAAATATATATACATTGCGCACGGTTTTCGTGTCATTTTTGGTAACGTCAAAATGACGTTATTTCACGTGAAGTTCTAGAAAATTAATTTGACGTTACTTTTTTTGCAAACATTTTTTTAATGAAGGAAAAATATAAACCAAGTAATGCCGCCAAGTATATAATGCAATTTATTGAAAACACATTCTCTGTTCTTTTGCAAGCATACTGTGGGAGGAAATATAGGCATGATTGGCCTCATTAAAAGCTTGGTAGAAATAACAAAATTTGTTCGACACTGCATTTTTCATTCTTTTCGTTTAATTGAGATAAATTCAAATTCAAACCAATTCCATATCATATCAGCAGGCCCTAAAAGATGTCCTGTTTCCAGTAATTTGTACGATTGTAGATATGTTGCTGATTTAGCATTGAAATGTTTTTTTCGTTCAAAGTCCCTTTTCCCATCCCATCTTTAACCTCCACCGTCACTAAACCATTATATACTGAGTACCTGTCTCTTACAATAGTTCTAAATATTTCAAATACTTGTAATTCTATTTTGAAAAAGGAGAGGAATAGAACCTGAGAATTGACTCCTTCCTCTCCCTTACTGAAATTAGTTCTCCATGAAAGGAATTTTCGATGATGTGCAGTTTAGAGGTTTCAACTGTATTTATTCGAAAAATATTTCTGTTTTCTCCTCCCCATCCCCTATTTTTATATGCATTGCAACGTACATGCCTAGCATATAGATCATCGTTCGTAGGTTTCGTACTCCTTTGGATACCTATGCAGGTTACCTGCTTTTTGTGATTGTATGCCTTTTTCATACTTAAAATGGAATGCAAAGATTGTTTGAAAGAGCGTTTCGTATATGCTTTCATCAAGATTCAGATCTAAATAATTAATTGAAGTTGATGTTGAGGAATTTGGTGACGACGGGATCAGATTTTAATCAGATTAAGGAGATTGTATAGCGGCATTATCCTTTCCATAAATGAATATGGAGATAAACTAGATTTTGATTAAATGAATGGTAACTTAGTACCATTTTAGTTGGTTTAAATGAGTGTAGAAGCATTTTTTAAAAAAAAAATAAGAAAAAAATGAAACATTATTAAAATAATTAATTATAAAAAAGGAGGAACATTGCTTTTACAGGCACGTAGCAACATGGATGGAGCCTGGGGGATGGCGGCATGTCCTTTTTTTTTAACTTTTACGATTGATTAATTGATTGATTGATTGATTGATATTGTTTAACGTCCCTCTCGAAAATTTTTCACTCATATGGAGACGTCACCGTTTGCAGGGTAGGCGGGTTCAGCTATATTGTATAAGCGTTTCGGGGGGTTATACAGAACTGCAGTGCGGGAAAAAAATTTGCATCATGACATGTTAAAACTAAATGGAATGACAAGATTTATTAATTGTATTCTCTGGTAAAATGCGTTTTTTCGGCCCCTCGATCCAAACTGTTTGTCTGAGGCCGTTTGGTTCTTGCGACAAAACGCACGTTGCTCGAGTGCGATAACAAGTCAATAAATGTGATTTTTTATTAATTTTTGCATCTTCTACATTTTGATCTTACACGTTGTAAAGTTGTTTGTATTACAATTTTCTGTAAATAATATTCTAAATAGAAAAACAAAAAGCTAAAGTTCTTACGATAATCTTATAATAAAATAGCAAATCTAGTTAAGTTTAATTCAAAATTCCTCTGATATCAGGTACAGGTCAGCATACATATTTCGTAACAATATTTTTGCCATATAATGTATCAAACAATGTTATACAATTATATAAACTAGCTATTCATGCTGTTATGGGGAATTAGTTTTTGCACTGGTCATTGTCCTCTCTAAGACATACCAGTATATCAAATAATCTTTTTCCGTCTTACGCTAGACATCGCTAAATTCAAGGCAACTGCTGAATAATTTTCATTTACTCGATCTCGAAAAACTGTTATGGTTTTCATAAAATAACAGTGTTAGGATAAACAACTAAAACCTTTATTGAACTTATCAGTCAACCGTTTTAAATCGGATTTTTTTGGATAGAATACAATTTTCTAATCTCTAATGTAGCTTTCCTTTTCTTGTTTTACAGGGACATTGTCACATAATGTGTTTACATTGCTGATTTGTTTATAACTTACATTATCTATTAATTTTCATTGTAAAAATAACATCAGAATAATACTGTAAACGTATTACATTTGGCTGTGTATTCTTTTTAGCGCCTTTCGCGGAAAGCAGCCTCCGCTAAATCAAGTACATCGCCAAATGCTTTGTGTATAAAGGTTTATGTAGAGCAATTTCAAAAAGCGCTAAATCAAATCCACGCCAATTTGTTGAAAATGCAATTTCCGCCAAATATCGTACACGCCAAATATAATACGTTTACAGTAAATTGAACTCAAAAATTCCAAAACTTCAAGGGCGATAGCATTTTTTTAAAAACATTACCTTATGTAAAGTGGCGATGTCTGTTATTGATTTACCTCTAAACTAACTTTGCGCCTATCCCTGACAATGAACATAGACATTTTCTATTCTGATTATTTCCTTATTGTAGTTATATTATCTTTTATAAATTATTACCTCGCATTAATTTTTTCCACTTTTATTAAATACAGACAATATTTTTTCTTCAAGGAAGTGCAATGATGTTTGACATTCAAACGTATCAAAATACGCTCATTATTTCAAATTAAAGAAATTGATTTTCTTAAGTTCCTTTTATTATATAATATACTGTAGATCACTTAATTTTCGCAACACCTTATTTTTGCGAGATAGTCATTGACTCTTTATTAGTGAGTCAAAATTTTCACGAATCGTGGATACTGCTCTATATAATCTTAGGGAATTCTATTATACGCGAGAATGAAATTTTCGCAAGCATGCCGTCTCGCGTAATTACGCGAAAATAAAGTTCTCGCGAATAAAAAGTGATTTACAGTATCGGGCTGAAATGTTCTGAAAACATCATATTACACCAAATCATTGAAAAACAAGAAGTTAACTTTAATTCTGTGTCAGTGCCCTAGAAACTGTTTCACAAATAAATAACATTATACTAAACTTGTAGACTTGTCTGAGCGGGTGGCCTTCACTGCTGGAATGACGTCTAGCAGCAGTTCCTGGAACAGTGGTACCTTAGTATACAATAAAGTAATCAACAACGTGGGAGGAGGTTATAACCCAAACACTGGAATCTTCACCGCACCAGTAGAGGGAGATTACGTTTTCTACGTCAGTATCGAAAGTTACAGTAACCACCATATATACATAGATATTGTGTTAAATGGATCTAGTAAGGTCCAAGCAGCTGCTTTCAACTATGGCTCATACGAATACTATGATGTGGGTACAAACCTTATAACATTGCGACTACAGAAGGGGGACACGGTATGGGTAAAACATCACAGTGGTGAAGGTTATACAACAAGCTCTGACGCACCTCGCACAACGTTCTCTGGATTCCTGTTATAAACATTAAACAACTCACAAAGAAAAAAGTATCAATTAAATTGATATATTTATAATTAAGAAAAAAATGTTAGCAAACATGAATGGTCTTTTTAATAACATTAAAGCAAGCAATTCAATCGTGGAGCATTTTTAAATTCAGCAAGAATGAATCAATAGAATACCGATCAGCGAATGTTTTGTGATATTCTTTTAAATTTCCTAAAATCTGCAGAGCAGAATATATTGCATCGACAGCCATTAAAGTCTTTTTTTGTATTTTTTAAACACTCATTTTTCATGTTTCATAGTTTTCCACTTTAGAAGTGATGCACTGAATTACATTATTGTAACGATTAAATAGTTTTCATGGGATTGTAGTACATGTATTTCACTCTTTTGGATACTAGTAATTTACTATTGTCATGTGTCTGCGCAGATCACCCGTTCTCAATATAATGGCTCAAATAATGTCGCCTCATTTTCATTTAGAAGAAATACCACTGATGTAATTTTTAAATCAACATTATAAATAGTCATATAACAATGAATAAGAATTCATATAATTATCGATCTGAAAGGGTATTTAGGGAGAGTTCAAAATTCAAATATAGTGGCCTGTTTGAAATGTACGTTACTGTCGCCGAGGCAAATATTATGCTGCATCCCCTCTGTGCAATATATAGTTTTGATTCTCAAGTAAAAATTTTCTGATAAGTAAAAACTTGTATCATATATACATGTATTTCTTTTCATAACAATAAATACATTTTCTTTCTGATAATAAATAATTTTTTTGTGCAATGTCCCTGTCGCTTAATTCTATTTCAATCACATTACAAGCAAACACAAAGATTATACACCTGATAGTTTTGTTCTCCTTTATTTATGATGGGCTAAATTTGAAATTTCAAAGGATTAATTACTCCTACTTAGATAATGTACATGTAACATGAAATTGAACAATTTGAACAATTTTTATAAATATGTTTACGGAATGAAAGACATTTTCAATCGTAGAGATAAGAAAGAAATGTACGTTACCTAATTAAGAATTACGAAAGCCCAGAAGGCTCATTCGAGATTCGAGTTTCAAAGTACGAGATTCGAAATTCGAGATTCGAAATTCGAGTTTCGAGATTCAAGATCCAAACTAACCAATCAGAAGCGAGTTTCAAAGTACGAGATTCGAAATTCGAGATTCGAAATTCAAGATCCAAACTAGCCAATCAAAAGCGGGTTCAACATTTGATTACTCCCCTTTATTATGTTTTTACTATGAAGAAATCGTTTAAAATAATTATAACAAATGGGTCATTTTATTATATTACAATGCAAGAAAGAGTGTTATATATATTAGAAGGAAATTTTAATAATTATTGGATTTTTGATCAGAAAAATATACTTCAATCTATATTATAGCTTCTTAACTATTAAAAAAATTACTTATATCATGAGTATATATATTTATTTGTATTGTCTTCTAAACTTAATTTTTATGTATTTTCCCGCATAGGAAAACCAAATGTACTGGTGGACAGGGCATCCCCCCCCTCTCGATATTCAACCCCAGGGCTTATTGGACTCTTTTCACAACATATATCTAATACACTTATTCATCGTGTGTTCAATGCCAAAAAAAATAGTAAAAACCCAGAATAATCGCTCAACACAAAAAATACCCCACTATACATTATAAGTTTGTTTACGTTGTACGCCCGCTGCTATTTCTAGGTTTAAAACCATGCATTTATTTTAACTTAAAATGTTGATTAAAATTAACTGTCTCTACATATATTTCTGTCTTAGTCCATGCTATCGGATTGACTCTGCATCTCGTAATAATCCCATATTTTCTCCTTAAATGACACCTCTCTTGTATAGTGGGGAGGGGTAATGTATAATGGTTTTTTTTTTTGGTTAAACGATTATTCTGGGGGTTTTACGCCCGTGATGTTTTCGTATTGTACACATTAATAAGTGTAATAAATATAATTTGTTAAAAAAATTGTCCAGTAAGCCCTGGTATTGAATATCGAGGGGGGGAGGGGTCCTGTCCACAAGTACCTGTGGTTTTCCTATGCGCGGAAAAAAAAAAAAAAATAAGTGTAGAAGATAATACAAAAATATATATACTCCTGATATATGTAATCTATTTAATATTTAAGAAGCTATAATATAAATTGAAGTATATCTTGCTGCAAAAATCCAATAATTATTTAAATTTCCTTCTAATATATATAAAACACTCTTTTTTGCATTGTAATTTAATCAAATGACCCATTGGTTATAATTATTTTAAACGATTTCTTGATAGTAAAAACATAATAAATGGGAGTAATCAAATGTTGAATCCGCTTTTGATTGCTTAGTTTGGATCTTGAATCTCGAAACTCGTATTTCGAATCTCGAATTTCGAATCTCGTATTTTGAATCTCGAATCTCGAATGAGCCTTCTGGGCTTTCGTAAAGAATATATATTAAGTAGAAAATATGAGACGACTCTGAATAAGCAACCCCTTGTATCCTGTAAACTGGCAAAGACGTTTTGCTTAACACAATGAAAAATTATTTTTTACATGAAAAGTGATCATTTGAAATGTACGTGACTGAAATGTACGTAACCATAAAATTCGAATTAAGTGAATCTCGCACGAATTTTCATGTATTCTCATACTTTCACTCACTCGAATGTGTACACAAAGGAAAGTTTCAAAGGTTGGAGGTCGGCTAAATCCCAAAATTAATGAAAAGAAACGTTTCTGCTGAGGAAAAAAATATATTAAGGTCAATGTTACGTATGGTAACGTACATTTTACGTATTTCTAACTGAAATTTTTTTTTATTTAGTCAATGAATTGCGTTTACACGAGCGAAACAAAATTATCGTTACAATATAATCCATTTGACAACTGGCCACATAAATCCATCTAAATGCACCCCCAATCCTCGTAATTGTTTTAGACTGTTACCACATGCTAGAAAATTTATTTCTAAGTGTCTTAAATTCATCTTTGGCAACCTTTTTGCAGTTTGTTTACTTTTAATATGCGACTTTTCGTCAATACTAATTTTATTGTTGTTGATAATTTAAAACAAGGTATGCATAGGCTTATAATTGGTAAAAAAAA